>JAOTRH010181735.1:0-11978 GCA_034768845.1 Heliamphora exappendiculata | reverse complement strand
ATTCAATGTTTATTCAACGCTTTTCATGTTTTATATTTTTGTGAGAAAAGTGTCGACTCAATAATAAAAAGGGTCAACACATGTGTGAAAAGGTTAACTCAAAAGCTATATAGTATCGACACATTTTGTTAAACGTGTCAACCCCAGTTATATAGTGTTGGATCGTTTCGATATCTTGCTCTCGGTAATATTTGGGTTGAGTCATTCCATGAAGAGTGTGGATTCAAAGAACCGAAAGTGTTAACACATGCTAAAAAGTGTCGACACATTTTATAGAGTTTATATATAGGCCGTTTTTCCCTTTTTGCGCTCGAACTCTTCAATTACCAAATCTAGTAACCGTTCGTCTTTTCCTTCCTCTATTCAGTCGAACCCTAGTATCGACTCACCTCTCTCAAAATTAACTCACCTCTCTCTTCGTCTCTCTCTCTCTCTCTCATCTCTCATCGTCAAATGTCACCAAGAACCTTGGGCAAGGGAAACAAATGCCCAGATGAAGGACCATTAAGCCTTTTGGTACCGAATAAGCAAAAATCAAAGAAATCGAAGTCAATGGTGGTGACAATGCCAACGGCAGATATGGGTATGGTGGTCTTCATCAAGTTCCAATTCTCAAAGTACAAAAATATGTATTTCGCTTCTTTTGCCACTCGTAAGGTAATCTCTAATTGATCTATAGATTTTCAATTCTTTGACTCTATAGAGATGAAGTTCTCTGAATGGTTCACCGACCTCGGTTAGATGAATCTACTCCAGATTCGTGACCATCACTATCATACTCTTGTTAAACTTTTCTATGCACGCATTAAAATCACTAATACTCCTGACAACACCATCACCACTTGGGTGAATGGTGTGGACGTCAAACTGGCCCCTAAAGTTCTTAATGAAATTCTCGATGTTCTTCAAGGTAGACTTTTTGTCCCCTGTAAACGCAGGAGGAAAACCATTGAAAGTTTCTCCTTTCACAACGCAGTAAAACAAATTTTTGAGGTTGATGATGTGGACCCTTTCAAGCCTCTTGAGGCTAATTCTTTGAAACGCGAAATGCATATTCTTCGTCATGTCGTTAATCATATCTTTTTGGCCCACTTGGAAAAAATTGGTGATGTCACTTTTATGCATGTCTTTGTCATGTGGTGCATTCTTGAGGATAAGAAACTTGATCTTGGATATCTCTTTATATTTGATATGCTTCAGTCTCACTCTACGAACAATTCTTCTCTTCCCCACGTCATGTTTTTAATCAAAGTCTTTCGTTATTTTGGTGTTGACATGACGACTAAAAAAGGGATTCTTTTTTCAAAACATGATCTATATGGTAAGTCCACCTTAAAACATATGCAGATTTCATTGGTCAATGGTGTGTGGACCACTTGTCGTGGTAATCTTGTCTTCTCCTCTCCTGCCCAACTATCATCTAGTAGAAAACCTCTTCCCCCCTTATCTGGTTGTGCCTCTTCTCCCATTCCCTTTGATCCTTCTTCCCCTGCCCCTCCTCCTTCTAGGACTGATATTCCTGGTTCAACCTCTTCCCATGTTCCCCTTATTCCTCCCCTTCTGTTGCTTTTGCCTCTCCTCTATTAGTTGGCCCCTCTTCTTAGCAGCTTGTTGAGTTAGTCACCTTTGTTCAAGGGTTGACCTCTTTTATGACATCCTTAAAGTGTGGGTTTTGATCAATCGTGTTCTTCAAAACTTTCTTGATTAGGTTTAATATTTTTAAAGAACGTGAAAACCCTAGCCACCTAATCACTGACTAAATAATATGAGTTATCGTGTCAAATTTTATAATAGTATATATATAGGGCTACAGCAAGGACTTGTGGAGTAAATATGACTTGGGCTCTTAATGTAATTATAAAAATTCACCTCAACTCAGAAACAATTTCATAAAAATATTAATTATAACTCATTCCACCAAAAAATTATAATTGTACTCCCAGTCATATTCTCAAAACCAAAAATTCGAGCTCCAGTTATTAAATATTTATTTATTATCTCTTTGTTAAGATTTTCGATACCCATCAATTAAATTAAATTACGAACAATTATATTTAATCAGTTTCTTAAAAAAATTCCTTAAGACCTTTCGCTTAACTTATTTGACTGCCGGATTATAAAATTCACATATAGGGTTTGCCTCGGTTAATACTTATAAGTTTTCTTAAGGGGTTATCGTCAATCTCGATATTTCAGAACGAGAATTTTGTCAAGCCCCAAACTCTGGGTCATGTGATACACCCACAAACAACCAAACATAACACTCAACCCAAGATCACACTCTCCAAATAACCATACATGCATTGTATATATAAACGTCCAACGGCTTACAAAACATAAGGCTCCAAAAGCTTATACTACACGGTTTCAACACCGAAAAAAAACATGTTACAACATATACATGTAACAGAAAGAAAAAAAAGGAAGGTTAAAGCACTTCCACCTCTCTAGCACCTCCTGATCAACCTGCGTGACCGGTACTTGAAGAAAAGCAAATCCCACACTGTGAGCCAAAGCTCAGTAGATTCTAAACAACACATGCAGTATAGGCTAAATATGCTCGAGAAATGAAGTGTAGTTTGACTCTCTTTTAAGACAATAAAACAATTTGAAAATTATTTTAGAACACGACTCACCAGAGCTAGAAAATCATTTTCACATGCAAGGAAAAACGAGGATAGAAACCATTTGTCGACTCATTAGAGCCCTGAAAACGATTCATTATTATGACTTCCGTAGGCCGTTAATACAGTATTTCAACTCCCATAGGTCGATAATACAGTTTTTAAGAAAATTGGTATATCCGTCCCAATATGCAATACATGTGATCTATGAATCTTCTCGGGCTTTCACCGAAGGACTACTGCCCCAACTAATGCATCTTCTCGGACTTTCACCGAAGGACTACTGCCCCAACTAATGCATCTTCTTGGACTTTCACCGAAGGACTATCGCAGCCCCAATCGCACACACACCAGCTTTTGCAGCCTACCTCATACATCCACACACACACACGTGCATCATTAACCAGGATTTACATCTATTGGATCACAGATTCATCTAACCCATTTCATACACATATGCAAACTTAAACCAGGATTTAAAACATATAATCACGTATCAACACGACATTTCACAAACCACGTCACATGCCTATAAAACTTTAAGTTTTAAAGCATAAACCACGTTACACATTACGATATCACCTTATGTAATTCACTTACATATTCAATACATAAATAAATAGTTATAAATGCACATAATCATGTATAACAATACATCACGACACCACCCGCCAGATAATTCGACATCTACTCAAACGGTTCCCAACTGACATTGCACGCTGCCACAACCCCGCTCAAGCGCACAACCACTGCTCGAGCGGTCCCTTACCAACATACATCTCTGCCACTCAACAGCTCGAGCGCTCAACCACCACTCGAGCGCTCACCAACTGAACCAACACTCTGCCACCAGCCCGCTTGAGCGCACGACCACCGCTCGAGCGGTCAACGCTGGGAGAAAACCTAAAACCAACAAACAAAACCAAACCCCGCACGCAATGAGGTACGAACCACCACGCACGCAACTATACGCTAACACCCCGCATGAAATGACCAACACCCTCTCTGTGACTTTAATTGACAGGACCCCATAATCCAATCAACTAAAATCACTAGAGGAGAGCAGTCGATTGAGCACCATAACCCAATCGATCGAGAGGCCACCATACGACTTCCAAAGCCATCACACAACCAACCCAACCCCAAAAGAATCCACAGGTATTTGAATCGATTAATTCCCATAAATTAATTAATTGAATACCGTAAGACGCCAATTGGAAGCCAAAGAACCAACCATTAAACCACAAACACCAACAAACTCTCAAGGCCCTAACATGACCAAACATGAACCCACAACACCTACAAGAACACTACAACGCCCCACGGAACACGAAATTAGGTTAAAAGGGCCAACAAGGATGAAAAACAACCTTTTCCTAAACATTCGGTCAAAAACGGGTGAAAAATAGTTTGAAAATCTTGACACACCCTCACTCTTTTGATCATAACATTTTTTAAAAAAAAGAATTTTATGGTGAGAGAGGTATCATTGGAAAGAGGACTTTCGGGGCTTCAATTTGAGTACAAGAGCGACCTAATTCTGAGTCCGAATGAGGGAGATAACATCAAAATAAAACAGCCCTGTGCAGCCAGTCCGCTCGAGCGAGCTACCACCCGAGAAGAACCCAGATTTTGTGTTCTTGGCCCCCAAACACTCAAACACTAACAAACCACTATCTCAACCACAAATCTAAGCCTTTAAGCACTATCTCGACACCCTCAGACGTGCCCTAACCCAAAACTACCAAAAAACCTCGAAAAGAAAAACTCAAAACTCGATTTCATCCACCGAAATCAACACAAAACCCCTTTTGAAACCAAAATTCATTTTTCTTAAAACAAAGTCAAATCTACAACAATCTAACCGTTAAAAACACATACGGTTACACGTAGCACCCTTATAAGACATGAGAGTCTAGGATCCTACCTCGGTGAGTTAAAAACTTGACGCCTCGAACCACGTGCAAAATTGAGTTTTGCCGAAATCAAAATCTGACGGGATGGTTGCGTAGCCCTCGATGCCGATACCAAGAATCCGTAGTCTGATCGTCGAAAACTGAACCCCGAGCCCCCGAGAACTTATAGAGAAGGCAGAGAGAAAACTTGTAGAGAGAGAAGAGAGAGAGAGGTGGGAGATATTTTGAAGTAAATATCTAAAGGAAGATATTTATAAACTCGTTGAAAAATATCTTTTTTTTTCTTTGAAACCCGCACCACAATGGCCAACGGCCCCGGGAACCTACCCTCCATGCATATTTAAACCCGGTCATGCATCAAAAATAGTAAAAACATGCTCAAACGAAAACACATAACGCGCGTCCAAAAATGCCGAAAAAGAAAACGGGTCAGGGTCTCACAAATTTCGTCAATAATTAATATTCACCGTATAACCATTATCGTTATTTAACTCATCGGGATTATAAACCTATGAAAAATTGCTCCATTTGATGAATCAAAATGACAAATATTAAATATACGTAAATAATTAATTATTTCGATATTAAGAGTATAAGCACTCATAATAACCGTAGGGTATAAATTAATTTATATAAGCAGTATAAAATTAATTACTCTAACGCGGTCCTATTTAATACACACAAAGTGTACTAACACAGCGAGTTGAAACAATAGCCGACGCTATTATCTGTTCCCCATAACCAGGACATATCTACTAAAACTCTGTGCTATAGCCGTACTGATGGTTTTTCTAATTCCATCTAAACTGTGAGCTAAAAACTTATATTCCATAAAAACTTTTAATTTACTCTTCCGTGTGCAAGCTGAACTCTACACACTAGATTAAATACTATGTAGAATAAAAGATATCCATGCATGTCATCAAATAAATAATAAAATACATACAATGCTCATTAAGATTCTCATAAAATGAAAAAACTAATTTTATTAAAAAATAAAATTAAATACTAAAACTAAAATGATAGCTTTTAGTATACAGCTTTAACAATCTTTCACTTATACTAAAAATCACGATGCCATACATCTAACTCACATGCCCTTTACATGACTATCAAAAGTCTTAGCTGGTAAGCTCTTTGTAAAATGATCTGCAAGGTTGTCTCGTAATGCAATCTTGATTACAGCAACATCACCCATTTGGACAATTTGTCGTATCATGTGATATTTACACTCGATGTGCTTTCTTTTCTTGTGGGCTCTTAGTTCCTTCGAGTTGACAATCGCTCTGCTATTGTCACAATAAAATGTAATAGCCGACTATACTGAAGGGACCACATCCAGATCCAATAGGAAGTTCTTGAGCCAAACGGTCTCCTTGGTTGCTTCAGAAGCTGCTACGTACTCGGTCTCTATGGTGAAATTAGCAATGTAGGAATGCTTGATACTCCTCCAACTTATAGCTCAACCTCTTAGGATAAACACATATCCTGAGGTAGACTTTCGAAAAATTTTATCTGACTAAAAAATTGAGTCTGTGTACCCCAAAGGTACTAGACTATCTGCCTTGTAAACCAACATATAATCCCTAGTGCTTTTCAGGTACTTGATTATATGTTTTACCGCTGTCCAATGCTCCTGCCTTGGATTATACTGATATCTGCTTACCATGCCAACGAGAAATAGATATCAGGTCTAGTGCACAACATAGCATACATGACGCTTCCCATTGTCGAAGCATAAGGAACTACCTTTATCTTTTCTATCTCATCAGTTATCTTAGGACACTGATCCTTAGATATAGTGATTCCATCCCTGAAAGAGAAAAACTCTTTCTTGGAATCATGCATGCTAAAACGAACAAAGATGGTGTTGATATAATTAGCTTGTGATAAGCCCAACATCTTTGTTTTCGATCTCGTACATGCTTCATCTCGAGGATGTGACTCGTGCCACGCCCTGAAACCCAATGTCACGTGAAAAACCACCAAACAACAATTTTATAGAAAATGGGTTTTCATACATTCAAATTCACCTGTTGAAATCACAAGAAAACCCAATATGCATCTCTCATAAGCAGTAAACATCCTGTTTAACATACATAAGTATATCGCCTCATGGTGTACAAAACTGCCTTCAGGAATAGGCATACCAACAACAAGAAAAACTATAAAAGTCTTCCGCTACCGCGGGCATCACCAGAGCTACTCATGGTCATCATCCAAAGCATCACCTGAAAATAGTTTTACAAAAAAGTTCCACCCGTGAGCCAAAACCCAATAGAAACAGACTATAAAGCTGTAAAGCAGGTAATATACAATTACATGGTGGGAGCGAACTCAACCACAAACCCCAAATGGTTTCCAACAAAAAACTCACAAGTTTTCCCCATCAGGCCAACACAACCTCCCAAATGGTTTTATTATCATAAAACCCTGTTTCCATCCTTAAACCCATGAATTTGCAAATAATGCAAGTAAATCATCATAGTTAAAGAAAAATAGTAATCAAAACATTGTTCCCTCGCGGAATAAGAAGAGTAAGATCCTATGTACCGACTCAATCACAAGAGGATAGAGGTAGCAACTATAGACCCCCTGTCTAGTATCTAACCCCCAGATATCATGGGATCGCCTAGATACACAGGTTCTATACGGAGCACCATGAACGTAACTACTCAATTTACGGGTTATGACCCCAAGGGAGCTGAGCACCCATCCGTCTCAGTTTACGGGGACTAGTCCAAAGGACCTAAGTACCTCCTCTGCGCACGTTTCTAGACTTACACCGAGGGCAACTCGTGCCAAATACACATCATTTTGGTACATCTAGATATTCTTCTAAAAATAGTACCGTAACTCAACTACGAAAATATTTTCTCAAAACAATACATTATACATGTATAAAGATCAAACCATCAACATGGAGATCAAACAAAAAAATTTCAAAATGTTTTTTTTCATTTTCACAAAATATTTCAAAACCTGAGACTCAACCCCGAAGGCGAGCTCCAAACCTCCAAAACATAAAATGTTGAGATTTCCATCAAAATTCTCCATTTTCTAACAAAAACTACCGTTTTCAAGAAAACCCTTTGAAAATCGTAAAATCACATGTCATATGATGTACTAAACCAAGAAAAGTAAAAAACATGCTTTTTACCCGAAAAACCAAGGTTTAAACATAGATATGACATTTTATGCATTTTCTATTGGTGAAAAGGCATACAATTACATATAGCACCCTAATACATCAGTAGGGTCTAGAATCCTACCTCGTTGGGTCAAAATTTGACGCCTCAAAAACTAGGTCCCGTCGGAACGAGAATCTGATCGGATAAGTGCGAAGCTAGCAGCGTGAATAGTAGGGATCCACAAGCTGAATGTCAAAAACTAGGCTCGGACGGATAAAAAATGTAGAGAGAAGGCAGAGGAAATGAAGAAAGAAGCTTTTCTCTAAACATTCCAGGGGCTGAAATACATATAGGCACGCCTAAAACACTATTCAGTCAACTGAAGAGAGCACTTCAATCGACTGAAGTGCCTCGAAAAACACAAACCTTAAGTTCAGTCGACTAAACTCAAGAAAAGTGGTTCAGTCGACTGGGCCAAGCCCTCTAGTCGACCGAACCCAAGGCTCTTTAACCTACTGGTTTCCACTTCAATCGACTAAACTCACCAGTTCAGTCGACTGAACCTGCTTGGTCCAATATGCTGTTTTGAGTCTCGTTTTGTGTTCTAAGGCTAACCCAACAAGCCTAAACAAGGTCCGAGAAAGTATAAAACACATCTACATGCTGTTCTACAATTCAAAAACATAAATCATGCATTGATAATATATAACATGAAGGAAAAATACGTCAACATTTATATATATCAAAATTAACAAGGTTCGAGGTCTCACAACTCGCTTCTCCCAAGTTTCTCATATCGAACTGGCTAGATAATCATACATTCACCGAAGATAATACCCTCACATCGTTTTTGATGAGCAAGATATCATCTACGTAACATACTAGAAATACTACCACGCTTCCATCACGATTTTTGTACACACAGGACTTATCAAGACTTTGATAAAAACTGTAAGACTTAATGGCTTAATCAAACCGAGTGTTCCAAGACCTAAATGTCTGCTTAAGTCCATAAATAGATCTCTTAAGCTTACACAACATGTGCTTCTAACCATTTTCTATGAAACCGTTAGTTATACCATATAGATACACTCGTCAAGATTTTCATCAAGGAAAGCTGTCTTAACGTTCATTTTTCAAATTTTGTAATCGAAATGAACCGTAATGGATAAGAGAATCCGAATAGACTTAAGCATGGCAATTGGCGAAAAGGACTCCTCATAATCTATCTCTTCTTTCTGAGTAAACCCTTTTGCAGCAAGCCTAACTTTGAAGGTTTCTACCTTCTCGTCTACTCCTCTCTTTTTCTTGTAGATCCACTTGCATTCAATGGGTTCTATCTCTTTGGATGGTTTTATAAGTTTCCAGATCCGATTAGAGTACATAGACTCTATCTTTGAATTTATAACTTTTTGCCATAATTCTGTATATTTATCTTGGGTGCTTCATTGTAGTTATAAGACTTAGTATTCAGTTCTTCTGGGATCCTGTCAAAAGACTCTCTCATGAACATATACCGATCGAGTTAACAAACGACCCTCCCACTACGATGAGGCACTATCTGCGTTTGTGTACTAGCAATGACATGATGTGCTGATTCTAAATCATGTGCATTATTATCCACATGCTTCTCTAGTTGTAAAACCGACATATTAATGGTAGCACCCTAATCCGGTTTAGGACCTCCATGTGTCTTAATAATCCTCCTACTATGACGAGGAAATGGGATATCCATGACACTTTTCCATGGCACTTCTACCGTACTACTAGTATTTTCTCTCAGCTCTTCTAGAATATTTGTGTTCTTAGACTTGATAATTCTCTTTCAAGAATTAGATATTGGCACTGACAATGACCTTATGATATTTAGAATTATAAAATAAATTATCCTTCGTTCCCCTGGGATATCGAACAAAAAAACAAATTTCCGTGCTTGCTTCTAACTTATCCGTGTTCTCTTTCAACACGTGTGCTGGGCACCCCTAAATTTGAATATATCTTAGACTAGACTTGCGCCTAGTTTACAATTCTGTGTGAGTAAAAGGTACTGATTTAGAAGGTACCGAATTCAGAATATAAGTTGTTGTCTCTAATGCAAATCTCCAAAACGAATCGGGTAAGTCCGAATAACTCATCATTGACTCACTATCTACATAAGAGTCTTATTCCTTCTTTCTGCTGTACCATTCAGCTGTGGAGTGCCCGATGCAGTCAACTAGAATATAATTCTCTTCTCTGATAAATAATTCCTAAACTCTCCAAAGATGTTGTCACGTCCCATATTTATAAATGGTATTCGTAACCGGCTAGTGAGTCAAGCTCACCCAAGGCCTACTTTTTTTTCCTCTAACAGTTTAAGAATTTTTAAAAATATTATTTAGAAAAGGTTTAGCGAGACAGAAATTTAGAAACATACCCAGAGCCAAACTAGTGTCATGAAGTATGTTAACCTTACAGGAGAAGATCTGAGTACAAAATATTTACATCTAAATATAATCAGGTACACGTGCCCCAACTAATAACACAAAATGATAGTTTTTTCTCTTCGGCCATCTGGCATTCACCTTATCCTGAAATACCACAACATCAATTTCATAAGCACAAAACTTATGTGGGTGCACATATATCAAGGTTACAAGATTGTCATGGAATATTAATTTTACCGTATGAAAATATCTCATCGAACTGTTTTGTTAAAAAAATAATTTTTCATAGATAGATTACATGCATTAAGCCCTAGTAGGTTTGTATAAACAAGTTACAAGCATTATACCTTAGTAGATTTTTCATAAAGAGATTACAGACATTAAGCCCTACATACGATAATATGCTCATGACTATGCCAAATTACGTAGAGAGCGACCCCACAACCCTTTTCGCTATGATATCATAACTAACAATTACCCGGCCGTGATTCCATCCTTATACACCTCGTTGTTTAACACCCCAGTGATCGAGCTAACACCATTCAAGCTATCATCATATACACATTTTGAAAGTAGTATCAATAGGATATTCATGTCTTTCTCAAACTAGGAATAATCACTTTTTTTTTTACAAATATCTCCATGACAGGAAAATCCTACAGAAAATGTCATTTTATGCCAAAACGCAATACTTTGCACTCAAAACATAACAGGAAAGCTCAAATAACAAAGATATATGAGTCCCACCTAATTTTAACGTGAATTTTATTTAATTACTCTTGTCCGAGCATCCAAACCTAGATGGATACATAAAAACACTAATTTTAGTGAATTTATCATAATATGTAATTATCATATTCCTTCTAACCCTCTTTAGTTTCATTTTATAGAAATTATTTATTATTTATTATTTATTGTTATTATTATTATTATTTTTTTAAGAAGTTTTATCAAACTATAAGAGAAAACTCCATAATTTTATTACCTTAGACAAAATCTTATAAATTTTTACCGAGTAAAAAAACTTACAATTTACAAATCTTGAACAAATTTAAAAATTTGGGTTAAGCTACTGTAAAATGTTAGTTTGAGAAATTTTTTATCGTATAATTTATTCCATTTGGTCTTGAAGAACATAATTATTTCTTGATCTTTAAAAGTCTTATTATTTTGACATAAAAGAGTTAATTTTCCTTTTAAGTTTAAACAAATTATACCAAATGTTTCATTTTGAGTTCAAAAATTTGGTCTAATCTAAAGAGAAAACTAATCATTGAGTTTTAAAAGAACAACATTCTTTTTAATGTAAACCCAATTAAAATTTTATAATATCATAATGCTTAATCCATAATATAAATCTTTGTAAAACAATTTGTTCTAACTTATAAATTTTTGCAAGAAAATCTTGTTTTTACTTTTCAATTTTGTCTAGAAATTTATTTCAAAAGAAGCTTCAAGATTCTTTATTTCTATTGTTATTTTTATGAAGGGAGATTAATTATAAAATTTATTTTAACAATCTTCTTTATAATCAATGCAAGCAACCAAACAATGTATAATGGAAGCTTTAAAACAAAATAGACAAACACAAAATGCCAAATGCACACACCCATACACCTGTGAACATAATTCACGTTTTATCCCACACATGCACACACAGCGGAGGGTTGGTGCACACACAGCGGAGGTACCCGTGCATGGCGTGGTTGGGTGGCAAGGTATGGTGGCGGAGGTGCTTGGTGGTGATGCGCGGATGGTGGTAGAATTTTGGTGGTGGCGGTGTGGTGGAGTTGAGAGGCCAAGTGAGGAGAGGAGAGAGAGGGACGTTTGGGTGGGTGGTAAGGCGGTGAGGGAGGTGGTTATGGTGGTGGTTGTCTTGGA
>JAOTRH010181713.1:0-11979 GCA_034768845.1 Heliamphora exappendiculata | reverse complement strand
TTTTGTTTTTATATATATTTTTCTAAACTGCTTATTTATTTTTGTTGTTTCTTTAAAAATCATTTTCTATATTTTTGTTCATTTTAAAAATTATTTACTTTTTTTACTTTGGTTCATGTTAATTTGATTATAATTGTGTAGCGTATTATTATCATTTATACATAACTATAAGACTTATTTTATAGTTTACAAATAAAAAATTAAATATTATAAATTTTAGTGTTCCATAAAATAACCAAACATAAAAATAAAAAATAAAAAAAAATTAATAATACATTAAATACATTATCTTAAAATTATTAATAAAAAAATACTAAATACCTCATCAATCATTTTCTTCTAAACAAACATAGGCATTGGGAAATGTACCGGAGATCTGGCCTATCACTAAGGAGGATTCCTATATAATGACTCTAGCTCTCTAGCAATGCAGGTATAACGAGAATACTCTAATATTTAAATTTTCTATCATCTATTGAGAGATTAACGTAGGCATCAGAGGAGAATCACGGTAGGCACCTCACCAGTGTCAAGTTCACGTTTCTAGCCTAACAGCCCTGCGGAGCAAGCAAAAGAAGACGAGAAGGTCAACTGCTTGGTCAAAGTTAGAGCTCACTCGGATCCCTCTTACGGAGGTATTACAAACAGTTGTAAACAGCACAAAAGCCTTCTATTTTTTTTGTTTATCTACAAACACGATATTAATTTTTAAAAAAATAAAGAACTAATTTTTTGGTCTTTCCCTTTTTTTAATTACAACAATTTTCATTAATCCATCATCCTATCCTGACATCCTCACTGCCCAAACATAAGAAACCACCTCTTGTAGTGGTTGTCGCTTCCCTGGAAGCTAGGGCTGATGGCATAGATTCGAACCCCATTAGATCCAGGTTAATCCGGCATGTGTGCAAATATTTTTTGAATAGTTTTTGTATTAACAATTTATAATTGTATTCCTTTAGCTAATAGAAAATGTGATAGTTAGGTAATGGATAATTTTGAAAGTGAAAATTATGTGAGGAGACTTTAAAACTTGTGAGTTCACTTTATAAATAAATAGTATAAATAAAAAGTAATTAAAAGTATTTTTAAACAAAAAAATAGTTATTGTGAGAGGGTTTTAAACCCCTTGTCTTTCATTTATATATATACTTGGTATAACCCGTACCTAAAGTCACTACCACCATTTTTCTAGATCACTCAGTAGCTTGCAATGACTACTAAAATTATAAAAGACAAAAAATAATAAAAAATAGTAATAGCGAATTAATAGATTGTTCAAATACTTGAATTAAGTAATAACAATTTAATTAAAAAACATACAATTATCACATTCTAATTAGTAGTTATACCCAAATTAAATAACAACATATCAATAAAAGATGCAATCAATTTTAATGTGATTTAAATTCACTATTATAATATATTAATTGTGCTGGCCAACCGTAAAAGTATAGTATACCTGCAAAACACCAAAATTGCACAGACCCATTGACTCATACAACTTCACTAAGCGACCAAACATTTGCTTAGGTATATCGATAATTTGCCAATTTTATTGAACAAATCCAAACTCTAAAGATAATGTAGAAATATAATTTGCTAATTTTATTTGTATTTTTGCAATTTTACATTATCCAAAATAGATGTAACAAACACAATAACACAACTTTTTATTATTGTTATCACATAAAAAAAAAACATCTCATTCAACATCTATTATCCTTCTCAATTTGTTTTCTATATGAATTAGCAACATTTTCAGCAGCAATTATATAGAGTTCAAAATCTACTCACTGCTTATGTACCAAATATATAATACTTAATAATTATATGTTTCAATCCTGCAACATCAAATCTCTTATGTGATCCATCAATGCACTCACAAACATGATTACTTGTCATCTTAGCCGGTGGTGGCACCCATTTGGTAAGATTACAACACCAAAAGTAGAAGGTAAGATCAACAATTGATAGAATGCAACAAATACTACATTGATTATAATTTAGGCAAGCTATAATGAGCCAAGAGATTTCTTGGTTTCATAATTTACAAACCAAAGATGCATATGAAACAACTAAATCCAAATTGAGAAAAAAAAAACCTAACCATTAAATACCCAAAATGTGAAAGTAAATTTCCCGAAACAAAAAATATAAGCAAAAAAAAAAATCTCAATTTAAACCAAGTCTTTTAGTATGGTTAAAAAGATAACAAATTATGGCAACCTTACACGACTGCCACCACATGGCAAGACCCAAATGAGACTCATATTTAGCCAACAAAAATAATGAACAAAAGCCGGTGATGAACACCTAATTAGGATCGAACAATGTCGCTCAAACAACTGATCTAAAAATAATTAGCTCAAGAATCAATATATGAAAAATTAAAATCAGCATTCTTAGTTCGTGAACATTGTGATAATGATAAATTCAAATATCTCCCTCTACCAAAAACTAATAATCAAAGCAAAAAAAGTCACCCTTGATATCGTAATCAAACAACAACCAAAATACATGGATATCACTTAAATACAATTCAAGTGCACACAGAGTGAAATCTATAACAAATGTTAGCCAAACCCATTCGTTGATAACAAATGTACAACACCTAAACCCAATCGAGTGAAATCTATAACAAATGTTAGCCAAACCCAATCGTTAGCCGAACCCAATCTTTGATTTACAGCAAGGGTGTCTTGAAATTGTTGGAATCTGTGAATTTCATTGGCCATTGAAATTCAGATTTCAATAGCTGGATCAATTACAATTGAATTGGCCATCCAATTGCAATTAAAGCCTGAAAACCAACAATCATGAGTGGCTATTGATTTTCAGGGAAAAATCCTCCATAATGAAAGGGCTTGTTATATTCTTCACTCAGAGAAGAGGAAGAGACAGAGTCTCAGAAGAGGAAGAGGAAGAGATAGAGAAGAGGAAGAGACAGAGCCATGAGCTCTGAGGGTCAACCTGGAATTCAATAGCCATAAGTGGCAATTGAATTCTTGGTAGCAATTGAATTCTCTGTAACCCCTCCCCTTCTTGTGAGGGGCTATATAAGGGTCGTCTCCCTTTGAGAAAGAAAAAATAGAGAATAGGATTGAGATATACGAAAGAAATATACAGAAGAGTGAATAGAACGAGATTGAGATACAATTGTCAGGTTACGGAGCAAGCTGTAAGAGAGAGAAAGACAGACGAAAAACGTTCGTAGCCGATCCTTGGTGGTGTTCCGAAGATCGTGGATCTATTTTATCCTGGGAGAGTGACGCCGGTGGAATACCTACAACACCCTCGGTAGGCGGCGAATCATTCTTAAGGAAACTACGATTGCAGGATTCAGTTTGCAAATTTCATTTATGTTATTCCTGTTATTTCATTTTCTGTAATTTCAGATTAATGTAAATTGTTGAAAATTTAATAAAGATGTATTTTCTGGATCCCCGAGCATTTATTTTATTTCGGCGTTGGATATTCTCCCAACAAAAATTGAGAGAGAGGGAGTGCTGTCAATGGAGGAGATAAAGTAAGAAAAAGTATGCCGGTGGTTACGTGTGACAATCGGCGGTGGTAGCGATGACAATCGGCGGCGGCGTTGATGAACAGTGATGCTGCCTTGAGAGAGAGAGAGAGAGAGAGAGAGTTTACCGGTGGTTTCGTGGACAATCGGCGGTGGTAGCGACGACAATGGGTGGTAGCAGCGACAATCGTCAGTTTTTGAATCCGAGTGAAGCTTCTAAGATCTGGTTTTTGAAAGAACATTCGAACCAGCCAAAATCGATTCAATTCAAGTCGAATTGATTTCAAGTAAGCTAATGGTATCGCAGTGGTGATGTTTTTGAATCCGAACACGGATTCTGAGATCTGGTTCTTAGAATGTGCTTTCAAAATGAGAGAGAGAGAGAGAGAGAGAGAGAGAGAGAGAGAGGCGCTGGAAGCTAATGTTTTGAAAGGAGAATGCGTGAGAAGGAAATTTGAGTAGAAGACAGAGCAAAAGGGAAGAGTATTTTCCACCGTTGGATTGCATTAAGTTTTGGGTGGAATGTTGATCTGCACTGTTCATTCAAAATATGTTTGAGATATTTTTACAACAGCTCTTAAAAAGCAGCCTTATTATATTTTATATATATATATATATATATATATGTCCCCATATAAGGTGTACAATTATTTAGTATATGTAGAAATATAATAATATAATATATTTTAGGCAAATTGAATTGAATGGCTGGTTGACAAAAAATGAACATTAGTAAAGAGTTTGCTTGACATAGGAAGGCTAGGTATGTGTGGCAGTTTACATGTTGCCTTTCATTTGTGTTCGTGGTATACATTATGTGTGTAATTATTAATTTCTTTACAAATTTATTATTGAATGAAAAGAAAAAAATGAGAGGGGTGGAATTTGAAAAAGAAATAAAATAGTTATACAAAATTGAATTTAGATCTTAAAATTTTAAATAGAGAAACATGAAATAAAGAGGGAGTGCTCAATTTGTAAAAACTTAAAAATTACGACAAATACAAAAATTTTATGATGGTTATAAAAGTGTGAGCATACTTCGTTCATATATATTACATTTTAAAAGAGTGTTGATATAATATTTGTCCAATTTGAAAGGTTAAATTTTTTGTATTCTAATAGTTGAGGAAACAAGTATGAGTGAGAGAAAAGAGAAAATGTGAAAATAAAAAAGAGTGAAGTGTTTGTTCTTTTTAAATTTTAGGATGAATAAATTCTATTTCAATTGAGTTAACCTAACTTTTAATAAATTTTAAAATTATAATTAAATTAATTTGTTATATGTTATTGCTCTAAGTCATTTTTTGTTATTGTTATCCAAAATTAATATTATATTATATTATATTATATTATATTAAATAATATCTTTAGACATGAATAATTTGCTAATACCAAATAAAATACTTAACTGAGTCCTTATTCCCACGTTGGAAAACACGTGGCAACATCTTGTTCTTTCCCATGAATGGATTGGAAGTGATGACATGGATATGTTGGGATAGCTAAACACTTTTCATTTTCATTTTATTATTTTTAAGGAAAAAAGATTATTCTCTTTATGGAAATTGCTGATTGCATGGAGGTGAATGAGGTGATGACACGGATATTTGCCATAGGCAGATGCACGTTTGAGAAAATCGAGAGACCGTACCGAAACCAAAGTAAGAACATATGAAGAGTAATTTATAAACTTTAAAAGTGAGGATAGTAACAAGAGCCGGAGTTAATATGATAAAAGAAAACAAATGGTTGATAAATAGTTAGAATTTTAAAAATAATTAAAATAAATGGGGTAAAAATCTTAATCTTATTATATTATATCATATCTTTAAAATTAAATTTTGGGTATTTATTTGTAAACAAAAGTACATTTAACTTTAATCAAGGTCAAAAAAAGCATTTTGTATATGTATTTTTAAACACAAACATTTTTAATATATACAGTCAATGGTAAAAAAACGCAAATACCATTTTCAACCTTGTTATCAAAAAAAGGAAAAATTAATTAATCACCGGTAAGAGATACAAAAATGAAAAAAAATTGTCATTCTTAATCACTATAGATAGTCCTAAAGAATTGTACAGTTTAAACAAATAATATAATATCCATTTCTCTTTAGTGGTAGATAAAAATTAAATTTGGTACATAAAAAACTTATAAACTATTACTAATAACTTGAGTTTAAAATTTTGGACCGTGTTGTTAAGTTCTTAAAATTATTTGTTCAGTGGTTTACTTAGATTGTTACAAATAGTATTCGAGTCAACCTTGATTCCCATCTAGGGTTCTAACGCGGTGTGAATAAAAAAATAAAAACACTGAAAAGATATTAATATCTCAAGATTGTATACCTTGTACATGTTAATTGATTACTATGTGTCCATTAATTAGCTGGTATTCACATTCCAAGTACGGGAAAAAACTTGGGTTTCACGACGAAAACGTTGCGTATTTGAGTGAGAGATATTATAATACTCATCCCTCGTTAGTGAAATATAGAAATTAAATTTCGTATATAAAAAAATTTGTAGACTATTACTAATAATTTAGATTTACACTTTTGGACCGTATTGTTGAGCTTTTTATTCAAATTAATAAGCTAATAATTCACTTGAATTTTTACAAATAATAAAATAATTACTTTTAAAATAATTATTTAATATTATATTAGTAAAATAAAAAACAATGCAAATAATTAATAAATTTGTAGAAACTAACTTAGTGTGACTAGAGCCCGGAAGCTGAGACCCCAAGTCCAAGCCCAAGTACCTAGGGATGGGACTAGGCTTGGGACCTCCAAGTCCAATTTAGGTCCAGGTCCAGCATCGCCCAAAGAGAGTGCTGGGCCAAACTGGGCTAAAATTGCACTCCAACTAAGTTTCGTGGTATTATTCAACTCCAACGAACAACAAATATAAAGTGAATATTTTCCCTCAAAAACATTTTCAGAAGTATAGGACTAGGTATCATGAAAAAATTTAAAAATAATATTTTTTACTAACTTTCTTGCAAACTAAAACAGGTGAAAGTAAGTTCTTACATATATTTTCCTGTCATTCAAGTTTCTCAAGAAATGTTTTTACCTTCGATATTCCAGATAATGTGGAGTGGTGGAGTGGTGGAGCGGTGGAGTTGAAAGAAGCCACCCCACCCAAAACCCCAAACACAAGTTCATGAGAATCTCATTCTCCAACTGCCCACCAACAAACAATTCTGTTAAGGCTGGTGATCCTGAAATACAAGCTATTATTTCCAAAAGAAAGCAACAAATCCATAGGGGGCATCTTCTCGAGCATTCAACAAGTCATCATCCCTACACACGTGAAGCGCCATAAATTAAACAAAACAAAGAAATAAAGAGATTTCGAAACCTGATTTGGAAGTCGACTGACCGGGCTCAACTAGATGACAACCAGAAAGCAGCAGCCTTCTTTAGAAGGCATCTTACGAACTTCCTCCACTTCTAATCCGCCCCCTGTAACATCAAGCAAAACTTTTGTGGCACACAACATTGGCATTAACACTGCCAGGAAAAAACCTTTTACAAGAACAAATTCATATAGGCTGTTATCGTCGAATCCACCTTTCAGTGTTCAGACCAAGCAAGATCTAGATATATGCTATGACTAAGTCGAATCAAACTAGAAGAGAAGAAGTAAGCAATCATATAAGAACATAAGATTTACGTGGTTCAGCTTATAGCCTATATCCACAGACAAGATCGGTAGAAAATACACTCAGTAAAAAACAAAAAATATAATGAGCCGGCTGTAAACGTAACTTTCACATAAAACCCTAGAACCTGAAATACCCAATATACATATAGGAAACCCTAATTTGATGAATTGGGTAGGACCCATATGGCCGGGTCTAATGGGTTGCGAGTTATAAAAGAAACCAGAAATAAAACTGTAAGTCGGTGAATGGGAGATAGCAGCTGATATCTATTTGCTGACCTTTGCTGAAATTAATAACAGTTTTACAGCAAGACCAGTAAATGCAGGGTAAAAGTCTTCAGCAAATTCTAATTGATTCGGCGAGTCTAATCGGTTCCACAAATTCCTGGATGCCTAGATGTATGAGTCAATGGAATACCTAAATTAGGTTCAAATTCTTCATGATCAAAATGGCTTCCCAAAAAAGTTTCTCATCTGCCGCTGGTCCAGTGCAACAAAAATATGCTCTTGCAGAATTACTGCTAAAACAGTCAGCAAACAAATATATATCTACAATGACTCCAACCTACAAGATGTTCTCTGCAATCCTGGATGGTCTCTTCAGTTCAGTATCATGACCTTCCGGCACTTCATGTCCTCCAATTAGAGCATAAAGTGATAACTATTTCCCAGACCATGTCCATTGCACCTTGTGCAACGATCGAACAATGGTCATACCAAGTGTCCCAGATCCAGAGCAAGTACTTTATTGATACTAGCCACAGCTTGATCATCCTCTAATATCCAAAGGAAGGCTGCCCCACCTCTGTTCGGCTCCAATCTGTGTTCTTGTATCTTGTGCAACGATCGATCAATGGTCATGCTGAGTTGTCCCAGATCCAGAGCAAGTACTTAATTGATACTACTCACAGCTTGATCATCCTCTAATATCCAATGGAGGGTTGCCTCCGCCTCTATTCCGTTCCAATCTGTGCTCATGCTGTTTTAATTGATAATCACTCTCCATGAAAGGGAAATATGCACTTGTTCTATATAGTACGTATGATGGATGCATGTGCCGCAAATGATCTTCATTTATTTTGACACATCGTGGTGGAGGGTAAGAATGTATACATAACTGGAAAAGGAGAAAATGGAACTAGAACTAGAACTAGAACAACTAACCCAAGCACGAGATAATGGGTTTTATGTCCCAACCAAAAATTCATTTGAAAGCTTTGTGAATAATAGGAGAAACCATAGGCAATTGTAAGGAACGGAAATCACATGTTTTCTTGAAGAAAGTTCTGAGGGTTGTGGTCCATCCCGAGTCACCAATGTATACTGGGTAACAGTAAGTACACTGAACTTCATGATTCTTCCCTCCCGACATTTCTCAATGCACATCCTGGCATATAACCGTAGCCCTTTTGCTTTCCTCCATCGTTACAACCACTCTTGCAACTCTTTCATCAATTACCTGCAGCATAGCAGTTGCTCCAGTGTCCACAAGACCACCAAGATTAGAGTGAACCCTTTAGGGACTTTAAGTTTGGACTCAATGAACTTGAACACGTCCGAGGCCGCTCGCTACCTTTACATAGCACATGGAAGGAATGCAGACAGTGTCAACGTTTGCAGTATCATAACATTGAATCGACAATTCATATGAAATTCTTCCTTTAAGTGAAGCCTAATAGCTTTTCACCATGTAGAAGAAGCAACATGCTTGGGATAAAGAAAACTTTACAAGAACCATAATTGCTTTGGCATCAGTATGAGGACTAAAAGACAACAGATGAACCTGGAAATTACCAAAAGAAGTTTAGGACTACCGTAAAAAATGGCTATAATATTTACTCCAGGACAGTAAACCCAAAAGAAAAACCCAATATTTTGCCTCTAACAAAGTAGCCAATCATTTGAACGCTAAAAGAGGCACAACTCAATAGATATATTCATTAACTGCAGTCTAAATATTAACCAAAGAAAATGAGCTGTAAAGATGCAGTCTGATGCATATTGTCACGATCCATACCCACCCTTATAGGTTTAGGGTCGAGAGCGGCCAGTAGTTTTAGCCTACTCAAGGCCATTCCATTCTTTAGCCGTGGTTCTGAATCAATAATTAAGAGGTAAAAGCATAATAGGCAGAAGCTTAACAATTGAACATGTAAATTTGTACCCTTTTTTAGTCTGAATATAGAATTGAAAACCATTTCCACCAGAGTTGTTCATAAGTGATATGATATGGAATTTCATTACGTTATATCACCAGACAAAAGCATTACAAGAGGACCTTTCATACATTACAAAACAAAAGTTTAAAAAGTATACTTCGTAGCTCACAACTCAATATATATGAAGGTTACAAAAGATTCAAGGATCTCTTTTGTTGAGCCTTTGTCTATACATTATACATAAACCGAATTAAGAACATTCCATGGAACCAAAGTTGAGAGCATAGATAATCTTTGATCAAATCATGTAAGCTTAGCATTTCAAATCGTATATGATGTCATCACAATCGACCTATTCAGAAAGGACTACCAGGCCAACTTACAGTGTCCTATCCTATAACTACAATTGGTGGCAAAAAGAGTTGAGACGTCTCATTATAGCATTACTAGCATATTTTCTTCTTTCTCGTAGCATGGGATAACCGTTGATAACACCAATAGATCAAACATCTACGTTTCAACATATTAATATCCATGAAAGAATTGCATAACATTTTACAAGGAACATAAGATTTCGATTGTAAACATTTCTATTGAAAACATAGTTCACAAGTGTAACAAAGGTATCGTAGTACTCACCTCAAATTTTGTTGTATGTTAATCATTTTTTAATCAAAAGTTCCTACATAAAAAGAATATATCCTACTCATGGTAGAATACACATAATTTCATATTTTGAAGAAGTAATGATAAATGGTGGAAGTTATATTCATTCTAGGTCATTACCCTTCTTAGGACCGTACAAAATGTGTTAATATACCTTAAAAATCAATATATTTTCTGCCATGACCATCCAGACGCACAAGAACAGGGAGAAAACTTTGCTCTTGAGCGTTGGGATGGCCATGGCCACAAAATGTGTTGAAGTACCTTTCAGGCTCTGATTAGGGCAACCTTTGTGTCTAAATTGAAGTACCGAAAGTCTAGTTTCTAATAATGGTCGCATTCTTATCATTTAGTTCACAAAAGATTATGGTCAAAAGAGTGAAGACTCGTCATGAGAAATATCTAAATATTGTCATCATTGTGTTTATATTTAGATCATACTTCATATCTAAAGTTAAAAACTCAAGTTTAAATTTTGTATCACACTTGTAATAAGGTATTCTAAGTTTTCATATTCATGTTGGTCCAATATTCACGTAGTTAGTGATGAGATTTACCATAAATTTAAAGCTTCTTAACAACCAAAACCAAGAACCCTAGCTTTTACCTTGAACTAACTATAAACACTTTAATTAATAAGTTTTAATCCATTCTATCTTTGTTATTTTCAAATTATAAGAAATGTAATAGCATAGAGAATGGGTTTCATACATTAGTTTGAAGTCTTGTACAAAACCCCTATATGGTCCATTCACTTGTCTTGATTTTTCTTCCATTCTCTTTCATTTTCTCTCTAGCGAAACACCTTTCTCAAAAAATTCTATTGGAGCTTCTCTCTCTTCTTTCTTTTTCTCTTATTTATCTTGATCCAAAATTCATGTAGTTAATGATGAGATTTACCCTAAATTTCAAGCTTCTTAACAACCAAAAACAAGAAGCCTAAATTTTACCAAGAACTAACCTTAAACACTTTAATTAATCAATTTTAATCTATTCTACCCTTATTCTTTTTAGATCATAAGTAAGGTAATAACATAGAGAATGAGTTTCATACCTTAATTTGAAATCTTGTACAAAAGCCCTATATTTTTCGTTCACTTTTCTTAATTTTTCTTCCATTTTCCTTTACTTTCTCTCTAGCAAAACACCTTTCTCCATAATTTCTGTTGGATTTTCTCTCTTTTCTTTTTTTTTTCTCTTATTTTCTTAACTTTTGTAGAGATTTTATATCCTTATCTCACACACATACACGCACGTACACATATATAATATGTATATTATACTAATACTTGTTCTTAGAATGACCACCTAACAACTAAGTGAATAACCTATTTTTCTAATTATCAAATTAGGTTAACTAATAAAGTCTTAATCATATTAATCATGTTTATCTTAGTTAATCTCATTTAACTAGGTTAACGGTAATTAATACTAATTGGCCTAATAAATCATACTTATTCCTATTTAATCTCGATTAACTATTGTAACTTCATCCCACAGCAATTTAAACATTAACATAAATCTGTTAAGCACTTTAATTAAAAATTTCAAAATAGTCTAATCACATAAATGCACATTAGCGAGCTTAATTAGTGAAGTACGCCAAGTTTTCTCTCTATACTATACAAGTTCAAGGAACAAGAGTTCTCATGTTATCAAGTATGAAATTCATTAACATGCTCTTTCTTTCACAAGTATAGAATGTGCATGTTCATTAAAAGTAGGGTAAATTACACTGACCTCTCCTGAGATTTAGCAAAACATCAACCGCATTCCCTGTGGTTTTAAAAACATCACTAACCTCCCCTGAGATTTTAATTTTAACATCAATTAAGCCCAACTGTTAAAATATTTAACGAAAACCACTATTCTCACCCAAAACCGCCCTCAAAACCACCTAACCCCCCACAATCCACCCCCCAACCCCAAAACCACCCCCCCCCAAAAAAC
>JAOTRH010181702.1:0-11979 GCA_034768845.1 Heliamphora exappendiculata | reverse complement strand
TAACACAAAGTAAGTGTAGAAACTCATCGGCAGAGTAGCGGCGCTCAACCGTTTCGTCTCAAAGGCGACTGACCGATGCCTTCCCTTCTTTAAGGTTCTAAGAAAAGCTTTTGAGCAGTCGAAGGAATGTGGAAAGGCATTTGAGGAGCTAAAGGAGTACCTATCCTCACCCCATCTACAATCTCGAATGAACCTCAAAGAGGATTCATTCCTTTATCTAGTCGTACCCAAGTCAACAGTGAGCACTGCTCTGGTCTGAGACGATCAAGAAGGAGTTCAAAGGCCACTGTACTACATCAGCAGAGCATTCCTAGGAGCTGAGGCCAATTACCTGAGCCTAGAAAAACTAGCATTTGCATTAGTCATCTCGGCAAAGAGGCTACGCCCCTACTTTCAAGCCTATACCGTGGTCAGGCTAACCGATTAGCCCTTACGCCAAAGAATGCAAAAGCCAGATCTCTTGGGACAATTAACAAAGTGGTCCCTTGAGGTGGGGGAATTTGACATCAAGTACCATCCTCGAGCAGCCATAAAAGGTCATGTCCTCACTAATTTTGTGGACGAATTTATAGAAAAAATAAGTTTCCTGAGTGTGGAAGTGGAAGCGATAAGTTTTCCTACACCAACTAAGCCCAAAAAAGTTCGATACCGAATGAATTTGGAAAGTATACGTGGATGGGTCGGCCAATGCATAGGTAAGCAAAGCTGAAATTGTCCTCATATTTCTCCAAGAGGACACAATGGAGTGCTCGCTCAGTTTTTTCTTTAAAACTATCAACAATGAGGCCGAGTACAAAGAAACCATCGCTGGAATGGGACTAACCCGAGCAGTAAGAGCTGAGCAAGTAAAGATCTACAGTGAATCTAAACTGGTGGTCGACCATATACAAGGCGAGTTTAAAGCGAAAGAGGATAGAATGGCGGCTTACTAGGAGGCGGCCCAAAAGATAAGTCGGGACTTTAAATATTTCTCAATCACGCAGGTGCCAAGAGAACGGAACCAGTAAGCAAACGCCTTGGCCAAAGCAGCTTCTACCCCTATAGATGATTTGGAGCATAGTACTCCTCTACAATACTTAGCAGGGTCAGGCTTTGAATGGAACGAACCTGAGCAAACGCATGAAGTCCAAAATGAAGTCCTAGGAATTTGGGGGACTTGAGCCAACGCATCCTGGATGGAGCCAATCGCAGCATATCTGAAAGACGATGTCCGCCCGACCAAATAGAAACAAAGTAAGAAAGCTACGCCACATAGCCGCTCGGTACACCATTCTAGATGGACAACTCTACAAGAGAGGCCTGCCACTGCCATACCTCAAATGCCTTACTGAAGACGAAGGGGATTATGTCCTAAGAGAGATCTATGAAGGAGTGAGAAGCAACCATGGAGAAGCATGAGCACTGGCGTATAAAGCCCAGAGGGTAGGATATTACTAGCATACCATGACACGGGATGCCCTCTCCTTAGCAAAGAAATACGATAAATTCCAACATTTGCAAATGTGCTGAGGAAACCTCTAACAGAGATGACAGTGATCACTTTCCCATGGCTATTTGCCTAGTGGGGAATTGACTTGGTTGGCCCATTCCTGCTCAGAAAAGGGCAAACCAAGTTCGCCATAGTCTCCATCGACTACTTCACCAAGTGGGTGGAAGTCGAGCCACTAGCTAAGATAACGGAAGCCAACACAGTAAGTTTCATTTGGAAATCTATCGTGTGCAGATTCAGAGTATCGAGGGTCATTATTAGCGACAATGGAAGGCAATTTGACAACAAAAGTATCGAGAGTTTTGCAAGCAGCTGGGCATCCAGGTACATTACACTACCTCTACTCACCCACGGGCAAATGGTCAGGTCAAGGTAATGAATCGGACCCTAGTCAAGATGATCAAAATAAAGCTTGAACAAGCGAAGGGTTTATGGGCTAAAGAACTATCGAGTATCCTATGGGCGTACCGAACAACCGCACAAACAGCCACATAAATGGCCACAGGTGAGACGCCATTTTTGCTGGCCTTCAAGACTGAGGTGGTCATACCAGTCGATATTGGCCTACCCAGTGCTTGAGTAACTCAATTTGAAGAAAGGAGTAATGAAGAAGGTCTGTGAGCAAGCCTTGACACTATCGACAAGGTACGAGAACAAGAGGCTATTTGCATCGCGGCATATCAATAAAGAATGAAAGGATACTATGAAAAAAGGGTTAGAGGATGAGAGTTCAACGTTGGGGATCTTATTTTAAGGAAGGTAACCCTAGAAACCAAGGACCCCCAGTAGGCAAGTTTAGGGTCGAGCTGGGAGGGGACCCTATTAGGTGGAGCAAAGGGTCCGGGCAGGAGGGTACCACCTCAAAGATTTGACGGGAAGAACGTTACCACATCCTTGGAATGCAGAACATCTAAGAAAGTATTACTAGTAATATAACCATTTCTATCATTAATAAAGATTCAGGTTTGTGACATTTTACGTTCTAATTTTGGGAAGCCACAACAAAACAGCTCGGTTGGCCTCAGGATGGTCTAGGTTACCAAGAGCCCGACCAAGACCTTAGCATAATTTCTAAGTTGCTGGATAACTCAATCAGCCTCAAAATGGTCTGGGCTACCAAGAGCTCGACCAAGGCCTTGACAAAATTTGCAAGCTGCTGGATAGCTTAGTCAGCCTTAAGACAGCCAAGGCCTTAGTAAAATTTCCAAGCTACTAGACAGCTCGATCAGCCTCAAGATGGTCAAGGCAGCTAAGAGCCCGACCAAGGCTTTAGTAGAAATTCCAAGCTACTGGACAGCTCAGTCGGCCTAAGGATGGCTAAGGTTGCCAAGATCCCGACCAAGGCCTTAGCATTTTTCACCCAAGCAGCCTGACAGCTCAGTTAGCCAAAGAAGGTCTAAGCTTCTAAAAGCCTAGACAAGGCCTTGGAAGCCAAAGCAGGACTAAGTCTTCAAGATCCCGACCAAAGCTGTAGTGAATTTTGTCATCTTGCGCTCGACTATTCTAATCACTTGGTCAGCCATATCTATGCATTAAAGAAAAATATTGAGAAAAGAGTAATTAAAAAAGTTAAGAAGTGTAAATTAGACATTTGAAAACAGGATGTGAGCAGAAAAAGTTGAGGGGCTTGGATAAAAAATATGACAAGAGTTTGCAATTATAGGCAAATCAGCAAATTAAGCATGGCTAATGATGTGGTTGATCAAAACCGACCGATTGATGACCGCGTGTGTTAAAGCATGACCGACCGGGAAGGCTGGAGCTGGGTAAACGACCGAGTAGGTAGGCGCCAAACCTATTTGCATCCACCTTTGCTAATTTAGGAGGCGCGCCTACCTTATCAGGAGAGGGCTGATTTCCTAGGATGATTACGGCACAAATTGTGAGATTTGGCTTAATCCCATAAAAGACTCTCTCCATATATTAACTTCAGCTCCCTCCTACGAAGGTATGTTCTTTACCCAAAAATTATAACTTCTGAACTAAGATCTTGAGTGAGAACTAACTTTAGCATCGGAGGGTACTCGGTCGGTACCTCACCAGTACGAGTCTTGACTTTGTCTTCGCAGGGAAAGGGAAGAGTGCGCTGGGGGTAGGCGAAGCCCGATGCCCTTGTTTCTATTATTGAGGTATCATCATTTGGCACCGTCTGTAGGAACTTGTTTCTTTCTTTTTTTGGTACACTCGATGGTTGAAACACAGGCCATGACCTCTGACAAAAACCGCCTGTGTCTCCTAACAAAAAATGGTGCCACCGACCCACGCATAGATTAGTAACAGATTGATCTGACCCACCTAGTCCAGGAACTGGCGCAACAGACATGTGCCCTCCACCAGTGGTTTGAGGATCATGCAATGGGGTCCCGCCCGTCCTGGCTGGGATGCCAGGGGTCCCCCCATTAACCTCGACCTCGCCAATCTCACCCACCAGCACTAAGAAGCTCTAGACCAGCTCAACTCGATCAAAGACGATGCTTACCTAGGCCAGGGGCAAAGGAATAAGGGTAATATCAACAATCTCCATGTCAGGGAGGAGGTGGAAAGTCGAAAAATAGGCCTGGAGGTAGGAGATCCCCCTGGTGTAAAGAAGGCTTACCCAAACATCAGGTTTGAAGTCACCGCCATAATTGAACTCAAAATGAGGCGAATGAGGGAACAACTCCAGAAAGTCATGGAAGCAGTGAAGGACAAAAAGCCTGGTAGTGTGGATGAACTCATACAACGAACTAACCTCCCTTTCTCCCCGGTGATCATGATTGAACCATTGCCCACGAAATTCAATATGCCACAGATGGAGACCTTGATGGCATAGAAAACCCTTAAGATCGCTTGGAAACCTATAAAGCCTTCATGCACCTACACGCGGTCCAAGATGAGATCATGTGCCGAGAGTTTCCCACTACCTTGAAGGGATCAGCCCACGTTTGGTTCAATTGTCTAAAACCAAGGTCCATCAGCACTTTTAACCAGCATAGTAAACTATTCATGGGACACTTCATAGGAGGGCAAAGGCAGCGCCGGTCGGCCACTTATCTATTAAGCGTCAAACAAGATGTTGGGGAATCACTCAGAGACTACGTGTCCAGATTCAACACAAAAGTACTACGAGTGGATGCCGTGGATGACAAGGTAGCCCTGACTACATTCATGTAGGGATTACAACCCACCAAGTTTCTATTCTCCTTATCTAAGACACCACTAGAGAGTATGGCCGAACTGATGGCTAAGGCTCAAAGACACATGAATGCAGAGGACGCGATGAACGCATAAAAAGACAAATCCAGGCATGAGCAAGAAAAGAAGATCGAGCGCTAGCGATCCAACGATGCAGATCAACCGCGAGGGCCAGGGGAGGAGGAGCGAGGAATTCCCCGCCACTCGGATAAAAAAAGAACACGACTCCCTGCCAGTCAATTCAAAAGGTACACCTCACTGAACACCTCCATCGACCAAATCATGTTACAAATACGTGATGATCCTGACCTTAAGTGGCCAAAGAAATTGCAAACCATGCCAAATCGAAGAAATCAGGACAAATACTGTCAGTTCCACAAGGATCATGGGCATAACACAGAAGACTGCTTCGACCTAAAAGAGCATATTGAGGCGCTAATTAAAGAGGTTGGCTGCACCAATTCGTGATCGACCGTCTATGTAAAGACGAGCCATAGAAGGTACGAGAAGAGCCTCTAACTAACTGGGAAGTTGCCAGCAAGGTCCGAGTGATATCCAGTAGGTTTGCCAAGGGAGGGGACACTCGCTCGGCAAGGAAAGCCCACCACAGAAGGTTGAAGGCAGAATCCTTGATAGAATTCATCACTACCAATTGCTCAATTAGAACACGAACAGACTCCCGAGAGGAGGTAATAACCTTCTCAAAGAAAGATGAGGAATGAATTCAGCATCCCCACGATGACCCCCAAGTTTTCACGATGGTGTTAGCAAATTACCGGGTGCGACAATATTGGTAGGCAACAGGAGTTCTATGGATATCTTGTTCCTGCGAGCATTCAAGCAACTCAACATTGATAAAGGTCAGTTGACTCCAATAAGGTCCCCCTTGGTTGGGTTCGCTAGAGAAAGGGTTCAACCCCTGGGAGCTATCGAGTAACCTCTGACCATAGGAACCAGCCCAAATCAATCCACTCGGTAGGTCACATTCTTGGTGGTTGGTTGTCCCTTAGTATACAATGCCATACTGGGAAGGATGGCCCTTAATCTATTCAGGGCAATCACTTCTACATTCAGCCTAACCATAAAGTTCTCCACCTCGCTCGGGGTCGATCAATTAAAGGCTTATTAGGTTACAGCTAGAGAATGCTACGCGCACTTCCCTTAGTGGACCAAAAGACAAGGAATCACTAACCATTAAAACTCTAGAGTCCCAAGAAGAGGTCAAGGGATCGAAACCAGAACCAACAGAGCAGCTCATAGGCCTCCCCCAAAATATCGATCGATCGGACAGACAAATCTTCATCAGCAACCTCATACTTGAAGATGAACAGAGACAGTCGCTATAGTTTTTGAGACGACATCAAAAGGTATTTACCTAGACGTATGAAGATAAGCTAGGCATACAGGTATAAGTTATGGAGCACAAGCTCAATGTCAAGCCAACTTACTGACCGATCAAACAGAGATCAAGGACTTTCGCCAAAAAATAGAATGAGGCGATCTCGGTAGAAGTCAACAAGCTATTGGAGTAAAAATTCATCAAAGAGGTACAGTATCCGGACTGGCTAGCAAATGTCGTACTCGTGAAAATGCACAACAATGAGTGGAGAATGTGTATCAATTTTACTGACTTGAATAAATCTAGCCCCAAGGACAGTTACCCCTTACCTAGGATCGACTAATTAGTGGATTCTATAGCCGAATATGAATTACTGAGCTTCATGGATGCCTTCTGGGAACACAATCAGATTAAGATGTACACGGGAGATCAAGAGAAGACATCCTTCATCACAGACCGAGAGCTCTATTACTATAATGTCATGCCCTTCGGACTCAAAAATGTGGGAGCCATTTACCAGTGTCTAGTAAATCACATGTTCAGCAAGCAGCTCGGGAAAATATGGAGGTCTACGTGGATGATATGTTAAGTAAGAGCAAGAGGGCCGAAGACCACTTGACCGACCTAAAGGAGACTTTCCAAGTGATGGAGAAGTACGATATGAGGTTGACCCCAGCCAAATGTGCTTTCGGAGTTATTAGAGGAAAGTTCCTTAGTTTCATGGTAAGTCAGAGAGAGATAAAGGACAATCTAGAAAAGATCAGAGCAATTCAAGAGATGCATCCTCCGCGAAACACAAAAGAGATTCAAAGGCTGATTGGCCGAATAGCGACGCTCAATCGATTTGTCTCAAATGTGACTAATCGATGACTTTCCTTTTTCAAAGTCCTAAGAAAGGCCTTTGAGTGGACAGAGGAATGTGGAAAAGCATTCAAGGACCTCAAAAGATACCTATCTTCACCTCCCTTACTATCCCAAACTGATCGAGATGAAGAGTTATTCCTATACCTTACAGTGTCCGCATCAGCGGTTAGCGCTGCTTTGGTCCGAGAGGATCAACAAGGCATCCAAAGACCTGTGTACTACATCAGCAGAGCCTACTGGGGGGCTGAAGCAAGGTACCCTGAGTTGAAAAGGCTAGCTTTCACGCTAGTTACTTTCGCAATAAGATTGCACCCCTATTTCTAGACCCATACTGTGATCGTGCTAACTGATCATCCCCAGCAACAGATTATGCAGAAGCCTAACCTCTCGGGACATTTGGCAAAATGGTCCCTTGGTCGGCCCCAAGATGGTCCAGGCTTTCAAGAGCCCGACTAAGGCCTTAGCAAAAATTACGAGCTGCTTGATGGCTCAATCGGCCCCAAGATGGTCTAAGCTTCCAAGAGCCTGACCAAGGCCTTAGCAAAAATTACGAGCTGCTGCACAGCTCGGTCAGCCCCAAGATGGTCAAGGTTTTCAAGAGCCCGACTAAGGCCTTAGCAAATTTACGAGCATCTTGATGGCTCGGTGGGCCCCAAGATGGTCCAGCCTTCCAAGAGCCCGACCAAGGCCTTAGCGAATTTATGAGCTGCTGGACGGCTCGATCGGCCCCAAGATGGTTCAGGCTTCTAAGAGCTCGACAAAGGCCATAGTGAATTTACGAGCTGCTGGATAACTCGATCAGCCCCAAGATGGTCCAGGCTTCCAAGAACCCAACCAAGGCCTTAGAAAAAATTACGAGCTACTTGACGGCTTGGTCGGCCCTAAGATGTTCTAGGAATCCAAGAGCCCGACCAAAGCCTTAGCGGATTTACGAGCTGCTAAACGGCTCAGTCGGCCCCAAGATGGTCCAGGCTTCCAAGAGCCCGACCAAGGCCATAGCAGATTTACGAGCTGCTGGACAACTCGATCGGCCCCAAGATGGTCTAGGCTTTTAAGAGCCCGACCAAGGCCTTAGCAAAAATTATGAGCTGCTTAATGGCTAGGTCGGCCCCAAGATGGTCTAGGCTTCTAAGAGCCCAACCAAGGCCTTAGTGGATTTACGTGCTGCTAGACGGCTCGATCAACCCCAAGATGATCCAGGCTTCCAAGAACCCGACCAAAGCCTTAGCAAAAATTATGAGCTGATTGACGGCTCGATCGGCCCCAATATGGTTTAATCTTCCAAGAGCCCGACTAAGGCTTCAGCAGGATAGCTCAATCGATCCCAAGATGGTCCAGGGTTCCAAGACCTCAACCAAGGCCTCAGTAGATTTATGAGCTGCTTGAAAGTTTGATCGGCCCAAAGATGGTCCGGGCTACCTAGAGCCCGACCAAGGCCTTAGAAGATTCTCAAGCTGCTGGACGGCTCGATTAGCCCCAAGATAATCTAGACTGCCTAAAACCTGTGGACCGTCTTGGGGCTAACTGAGCCATCAAGCAGCTTGTAATTTTTGCTAAAGCCTTAGTCGGGCTCTTGGAAGCCTGGACCATCTTAGGGCCGATCGAGCCGTCCAGCAGCTCGTAAATCTGCTAAGGCCTTGGTCGGGCTCTTGGAAGCCTAGACCATCTTGGGGCCAATCGAGCCGTCAAGCAGCTCGTAATTTTTGGTAAGGCCTTGGTCGGGCTCTTGGAAGCTTAGACCATCTTAGGGCCGATCGAGCTATTCAGCAGCTCGTAGATTTGCTATAGCCTTGGTCGGGCTCTTAGAAGCCGAGACCATCTTGGTGCCGATCGAGCCGTCTAGCAACTGTGGCTTTGGGATTTAGGGTTAAAAATGAGAGAATTCAAAGATATTTTGCAAAATATTTTAAACATCCTGAAAATCAAATTTTGAAAACCCCTTTTGTTGAAAATAGAGTCGCCACATAGTTTTTGAAAAAAACTAAGAAAAATAAAATTGACTACTGATATTGAAAACGTTAACCAGAGAAAAGAGAGTTCGGGAGTTAAGGTACGAATCGAGAAAGGTGTTAGGCACCCCATACGCCCAACCGTAAGGTTGGCCTCTACTAATCATCATTGGTTCTTTAATATGATTTTTTAAATGCATGCAAATAAAAAAAATAAGAGTGATGAGAGAACATTCAAAATCAAGTATAAAAAATACATAAGATATGTACATAACATTCCAAAATAAATAAATATCAAAAGAAAAATTCTAAGTCCTAAGGCATGCAATTTCTAGCTTAAATGATACATGGAACACACCCGCATGCAATATTTACAAAGATTAACTAAACTATCACGGTTTTCATAAAAGAACAAAAATATAGTTGGAAATACTAAAATTACCTAAACATGAATTGTTAATAAAATAAGCTAAACTATTCTAAACATGCATTTTAAAGAAAATAACCAAAACATGCATATTACAAAAATGAACTAGGCTAACATTAAAAAAAACTAAATGTAAGAAGATGCATAAAAATTCTAAAGGAAAACTTGTTAACAAATAAAATAAAATGAAAATTTTATAACACAGAGAATTTAGAGATTTAAAGGAAAAGAAAAGGTCATAAGAAAAATTATGCTAAAAAAGGGTTAAAAAATATTTATTAGAGTATTGAAAAAAAAAAAGAAAATCTAATTATTTACATTTTGTGTTTTAAAAGAGATAAAGAAAATAAAAAGGAAAGAAAATCAGTTTAAAAGACTTTTTATGATTTTTAGGTTTAATGGAAATGAAAGAAAAAGAAAGATAAAATAAAATTATAAGAAAATAAATGTAGAAAAAGAAAATGAAGTTTAAAAAAAAAATAAACACATGAAAAAAAAGAGTAATTAAACTAACACTAAAAGAGAAGAGGGGATAGAATATTATAATGAAATATAGAACAAATAATGAAAATAAAATAAAATGCTATAAAAACAATTACCCTAATGTTAAGAGAAAACAAAATAGAAGATAAAAAAGCTAATAAAGGAGTTTTAAACTAATATTGTAAGAAAAGAAAAATAAAGAAAATGGTGCGTTGCAAGGAAATTAAAGCTACTAATAAGAGAGTGAAAATAAATAGAGTAAAAATGCTAATAAATGAATTTTACACTACTATTGAAAGAAAAGAAAAATGAATAAACAGTAAAAGCTAGGAAAAGAATATTAAGATGAGAAGGAAATGAAGTAAAGAATTTAATTAAAGTTACAAGAAAAGAAAAGAAAATAAAGTGCTTAGTAAAAGAAATTAGACTAACTAAAATGAAGAAAAGAAAATGAATGCTAGAACACTAAATTAACATAATAAAAAAAGTAAAGAAAAGAAATAGAGTATTTGAATTAAATAGGTGTAATATTGACTATTACAACTATTTTTATGTAAATACTTTAAATTACAACAATATCGACATTGTTTAATCGTATCGTTCAATTATATTAGTACTAATTTGATGAATATACGACAATGTACTTAATGTGAATGTGTGAATTAAGCAATTGATTAAAAGATTAAACTAAATGAAAGCAATTAAATAAGGACAAGATTAACTATGTAAGTAAAAAGGAATATATGAATTGAGATTAAATGTAACTCGATCACCCCAAAAGAGAAAGAATAGGGGTTAGAAGGACCGGGAATCTAAGCGAGAATACCTGTATTGCTAAGAATTCTCAAGTTAGTGGAATGAGCTCCAATTGTCCAACCCTCGGGTGGTGATCCAAGTAAGGCTTTAGGGTAGGCGTTGGAGGCTCGGTATTTTGGCAGGGTTTCGACGTTGGGCCTTGGGATCGCTCAGTATATCGGCAGAGTTTCTCTCACTCAGAATTCCTACTGAAAACGTATGCCAGGGTACAGTATTTATAGAATTCTTCAACCGATGAGGTGTTGCCACATTTTGGGACACGTCAGGCCATTTGGAGTTGGCGACCGCCACAATGTAAGTTGGCGGCCGCTCGATTGGAAAAGGTTCTATTGGCTGCTGCTACAATGTGAGTTGGCGGTCGCCATGTTGGCTAGGATTTTCAAGAGGTTCTATTGACGGCTACCATAATGAATATGGAGGTCGCCATTTCTAGCAATGACTTAGGAAACAAGTTATCGATAGTTTGGTACAATTTCATTGGTTTCAAAATTTTTGAAAATTTTTGATGACTTAGTTCAAATACCGAGCTTAGATCACCTCCCGATGATCGTACTGAGGTACTATTTCTCCTGTTTTTATCATCGAATTCGCCTAAGATTAGGCGGGGTCAAATTGGGGTGTCTACAGTTGCCCCTCTTTGGTATAACTTGCATAGCAACGCGTGATGCAAGTTATATCAAAGAACTAGAGACAACAGCCATTTGACCGAGCCGTCAATCTTAGGCCACAAACACACAAGCATGTATATTCTATTGGTTGTACTCGAATTTTCATCGAGCTGCCTACGTACCTTTTTTCTGCGGATCAGACCAGAGCGTAGTTCATGGAGTAAAATGCAAGATAAGAAACATGATGCAGATACATGAATAAATGCTAACATGATGTAGAGAGGTATAGTGTGATGCAGACATGTATAATGCGAGTCAGTTTAGGGTCATGAGGAGGACCAAGTCAGTTTAGGGTCATAAGGAGGACCAAGTCAGTTTACGATCATGAGGAGGACCAAGTCAGTTTAGGGTCATGAGGAGGACCAGTCACTTTAAGGTCATGAGGAGGATCAATGAGTTAGTTTAAGGTCATGAGGAGGACGGACGAGTCAGTTTAGGGTCATGAGGAGTCATGAGGAGGACCGACGAGTTGAACATCGAAATAATAGGTTGGGTCAAGATCTTAGAATTAGGTTTATCGGGAGCGAGATTGAAATGATCGGGAGCCAAACTATGGCTGAGAATTTTGATTTATTAAGAAGAAAGATCGTGAATTGATAGGTCGATTAAAACCTACAAATTCAAAGCGCGAGGTAAAAATAATTAATGCTGAGTTACAGCTTATAATTGAATTTATCGGGAATGAGTACCTATAAAAAGATGGGGTAGCAAAATAACAAGGTTTGAAATTTATTATTTGCTAACAAAATATTTTTTTCGAAAATGCATGC
>JAOTRH010181691.1:0-11980 GCA_034768845.1 Heliamphora exappendiculata | reverse complement strand
TAATTTTCAATTAAGATCAACACAAAGAAATTCAAATTAAAGAATTCTTAAGTGTTTGAACCTTTTGAGATAAAAGTAATTCTTTTTTGGCTAAGGTGTCAACTATGATTGTTCACAATGTGTTAACACTTTCATTTTGAAAATATAAAATATTATCCATTGAAAAATATTTATTCTTAAAAAATAAATTATGAAAATCATCAAAATCAAATTAAAGAGCCATTGGGCTAACATTATATTATATAAATATAATTTTATTATTTTATTAGTTCTTAAACTATTAAACTATAAACCATTTGGGCGGGCCGAGTGGGTGGGCTTGGGCTCGGGCTGTCAATCCTCGGGCCTCAAGCCTCCGGTCGGGCCGGCCCACGGGCTTATAAAGGAGGTTCGGGCTCGGGGTTGGGGGCTACGGGCTTAAGCCAGGCTCGGGCCTTGGTTGCGCCAGACCAAGCCCGAGCAATAACGGGTTCTGGGCGAGCCCCAAGCTGCTCGCAGGTCGCGAGTTTTTTTACACCATAGTTGTCACAAATTTTTAGAAGTTTCAAGTGGTCAAAAAAGTCGACAAATTGGCCACACAAGGCCTAATTAAGTTGAGTAGGCCGCCACATCAATAGTTGGTTCCAACTCGTACTTATGTCGGCCAATCGACTAAGGATACGTGTCTCACTTAGCCATGTAATTTTTGTAGAAATTAGCCTCCAAAAATGCGTTGAATTAGATTAACTATGTAGATACGCCGAGCAAAATATGGGGAGTCAATCCTATTTTTAGAAAATTAACACTAAAATCTCCTCCCAACAAATAATATATAAAGGGGACCCCATATCCGTATAAGGCGAGCATTTAATTTATTTTTAAATCATTTTCTCTTCAACTTTGATAAAAGACTGATTTTAGCATAAGAAGATCTTGAACTCATACTACACTAGTGTAAAAAATTTCTCTCATCTTTTCAAGTTTTTGGAGAGAGATTGTATTTAGGGAAAAACTCTAACCGCTATATAATTATGAAACTCTAATTATATTAGTTCACATAATACAAGATACACCTAACAATTTTCACATAGGTTTGAATTTTGCAAATTATCTTGAAGATAATCAGTGTTGATGTCAATTTTACCGTCGTTGTCAATCCGCCACACTCAAATCAGCATAACCCACACTTCTATAATGAGATGCCTAACACTTATTCATCGAGGTGTTCACAATCACTCCACCTATTTGTCGAGGTGTAATGGTCGCTAATCACCTGTCGAATAAGAAAATTGCCGTATGATTTGACTCTACCTATAATTAAAATTCCAGTTGCATCTATTAGTGACTGATGTTTCGCAATTGATAGAACCAGATTACATCCAATCACCTCTGATCACCTACGATCAAACGCGATCCCTTCTGATCAATTCGATTTATGTCGAATCTTGCTCCGATCACCCACCACAATTTTGAATCGTTCACCGTCAACTCTGATACCATTTGTCGGGATTTGAATACCAATTACCGAACGTGAACAAAAACAAAAATCTCGCACACACTCGAAAAAATTAAGCAAGAATTCACGTGGTTCGGCATAACCTTCCTACTTACATGAGTGGAGAGTTGAATCGAAGGGGATAAGGATGTAGGGAGATATTAAAAAATACTGGAGGCGTAGGAGTAACCTTGAGCGGAAAAACACAGTTTGTTTCAAAACTCGGGGACATGTTGGTTGACTGATGAAAGAGATCGACATGTGTCACCCCAGGCTTTTCTATTTCACTGTCGGGCCTCGAGCTTGAGTTGGGCCCTGGCTTTGGAATGGTCTTGATTTTTTTAGGTTTTTTTTTGTTTTATTTGTATTTTTATTATTTTTATAGTTATTTAATTTATAAATTTATAATATAATATTAGTTTACTACTTTACTAGTAGTACTTAATATATTAAATTATAAACTATAAACTTAAAGTTTATAACTAATAATTTATTAGTTTATAAATTATAAATTAATGTATTAAAATTATAATAATAAATTTTTAAGTTTAATTATAAACTAGTTAGTAGTTTATTATATTATATTAATATAACTTTATTATTTTATTAGTTGTTAAACTATTAAGCTATAAACTATTTGGGCGGGCCGAGTGGGTGGGCTAGGGCTTGAGCTTTCGGGCCTCGGACCGGGCCGAGCTGGCCCACTGGCTTATGGGGGGAGGTTCGGACTTAGGGTTTGGGGCTACGGACTTAAGTCGGACTTGGGCCTTCGTCGGGCCGGATCGAGCTTGAAAAGTAATGGGTCCCGAGCAGATCCCAGGAAGCCCGCGGGTTGCGAGCTTTTTTTACACCCTAGTTGTCACAAATTTTTAGATGTTTTAGGTGGTCAAAAAAGTCAACAAATTGACCACACAATACCTAATTAAGTTGAGTAGGCCCGCCACATCAATCGTCGGTACCAACTCGTACTTATGTCGGCCAGTCGACTAAGGATACGTACCTCACTTAGCCTTGTAATTTTTGTAGAAATCAACTTCCAAAAATGCGTTGAACGAGATTAACTTTGTGGACCACGCCGAGGAAAATAAAGGGAGTCAATCCTATTTTTAGAAAATTAACACTAAAACCTCCTCCCAACAAATAATATATAATGGGCACCCCATATCCGTATAAGGCGCGCATTTAATTTATTTTAAAATCATTTTCTCTTCAACTTTGATAAAAGACTAATTTTAGCAAAAGAAAATCTTTACCTCACATTACACCAGTGTAAAAAATTTCTCTCGTCTTTTCAAGTTATTGGAGAGAGATTGGGTTGAGGGTAAAACCATAACAGCTATATAATTATGAAACTTTAATTATATTAGTTCACAGAGTACAATATGCATCTAACAATTTTTACATTAGTTTGAATTTTACAAATTATCTTGAAAATAATCAGTGTCGATATCAATTTTACCGCCGTTGTCAATCTGCCACATTCAAACTAGCATGACTCACATATCTATAATGAGATACCTAACACCTATTCGTCGAGGTATCTACCGTCACTTCACCTATTTGTCGAGGTATAATGGTCGCTAGTCACCCGTCGAATAAGAAAATTGCCATCTTATTTGATTTCACCTACAATAAAAATTCTAGTTGCATCCATCAGTGAATGATGTTTCGCCATTGGTTGAACTAGATTAGTTTCAATCACCTCTGATCACCCACGATCTTTACAAATTATGTCCAATCTTGCTACGATCACCCACCACGATTTCGAATCGTTTACCGTCAACTCTGATACCACTTGTTGGGATTTGAATACCAATTACCGAACGTGAACGAAAGTAAAAATAATGCACACAGTAAAAAAAATCATACAAGAATTTACGTAGTTCGGCATAACCTTTCTACTTGCACGAGTGGAGAGTGAATCAAATGTGGTAGAAATGTAAGGAGAGTTGAAAAAATACTAGAGGCGTGAGAGTAATCTTGAGCGGGAAACCAAAGTTTGTTTCAACGCTCGGGTTGTAAGTGTCAGGTTTTGAAGTATTTTTAATATCGTGATTTTATACTATACGATTATAATATATTATCTCTCGCACCCGTGAATCTAAGCTAATTGTACTTCGATGCCAAATCACCTAAATTTTTTTACAATTTTTTTTAATATGTGCATAAATTTTACTTTTATTTATATTCATAAATTAGTGTTAAAATACCCAACTTATTGCAACCACCGAAATTCCAGCATCAACAATAATTATATAGCTCCCAAAAAAATTGTCAACACCACGTAACTATAACCATGCCCTTCAAAAATAATTGTTGCTGTGTTGGGATATTGTCCTGGAGACTGTGGGGGACATGGTAGTTGACTGATGAAAGAGACCTACGTGTGTCACTCCAGGCTTTTCATTTTCACTGTTGGGGCTCGGGTTCCAGCCTCGGTCTCGGTCTTGGTTTTAGGCTTTGGGAGGGACTTTAGTTTTTTAAGTATTTTTTTGTTTTATTCGTATTTTTTATTATTTTTATAATTATTTAATTTATAAATTTATAATATAATGTTAGTTTACTACTGTACTAGTAGTTGTTAATATATTAAATTATAAACTATAAACTTAAAATTTATTATATTATATTAAGTTTATAACTAATAATTTATTTGTTTATATATTATAAATTAATGTATTAAAATTATAATAATAAATTTTTAAGTTAAACTATAAACTAGTTACTAGTTTATTGTATTATATAAATATAATTTTATTATTTTATTAGTTATTAAACTATTAAATTATAAACTATTTTGGGCGGACCGAGTGGGTGGGCTTGGGCTCGGGCATTCAGGCCTCGGCCCTGGGGGAGGGTCGGCCCACGGGCTTTTGGGGGGGAGGTTCAGGCATGGGGTTAGAGGCTATGGGCTTCAGCCGGGCTTGGGCCTTGGTCGGAGCCCGAACAGCAATGGGCCCCGAGCGAGCCCCAAGAAGCTTGCAGACCGTGAGCTTTTTTGCACCCCCAGCTGTCACAAATTTTTAGAAGTTTAAGGTGGTCAAAAATGGTGACAATTTAACCACACAAGACCTAATTAAGTTGAGTAGGTCCACCACATCAATCGTCGGTACCAACTTGTACTTATGTTGGCCAGTCGACTAAGGATACGTGCCTCACTTAACCCTATAATTTTTTTTGTAGAAATCAGCCTCCAAAAATGTGTTCAATGAGATTAACTCTACGGATCATGCCGAGCAAAATATGGGGAGTCAATCCTATTTTTAGAAAATTAACACTAAAACCTCTTCCCAACAAATAATATATAAAGGGCACCCCCATATTCGTATAAGGCAAGAATTTAATTTATTTTTATATTGTTTTCTCTTCAACTTTGATAAAAGACTGATTTTAGCATAGGAAGATCTTTTACTCACACTACACCGGTGTAAAAAAATTTCTTCGTCTTTTCAAGTTCTTGGAGAGAGATTGTGTTTTGGGAAACACCATAGCCGCTATATAATTATAAAACTCTAATTATATTAGTTCACATAATACAAGATACATCTAACAATTTTCACATTGGTTTGAATTTTACAAATTATCTTGAATATAATCATTGTCGATGTCAATATAACCGTCGTTGTCAATCCGCCACACTCAAACCAGCATGACCCACACCTCTACAATGGGATGCCTAACACCTATTCGTCGAGATGTCCACCGTCACTCCACCTATTTGTCGAGGTGTAATGGTTAATCACCTGTCGAATAAAAAAATTGCCGTCTGATTTGACTCCCCCTACAATAAAATTCCAGTTGCATACATTAGTGACTGATGTTTCGCTATTGATTGAGCCAGATTACTTCCAATCGCCTCTGATCACCCACGATCAAACTCAATCCCTTCTGATTAATTCGATTTGTGTCGAATCATTCACCGTCAACTCTGATACCACTTATTGGGATTTGAATACCAATTATCGAACGTGAACGAAAACAAAAAATCATGCACACACTAAAACAAATCATGCAAAAATTTATGGGTTCGGCATAACCTTCCTACTTGCACAGGTGGAGAGTTGAATCAAATGGGGTAAAAATATAAGGAAAAATAAAAAAATACTAGAGGCGTGAGAATAACCTTGAGCAAAAAAATAAAGTTTGTTTCAAGACTCCGGTTGCAAGTGTCAGGTTTTGAGGTATTTCTGATATCGTGATTGTATACTTTACGATTATAATAGATTATCTCTCGCAATCATAAATCTAGGCTAGTTGTGGTTTGATGCGAAATCACCTAAATTTTTATATAATTTTTTTTAAAAATATGTGCATAAATTTTGCTTTTATTTACATTAAAAAATTAGTCTTCAAATCCCCGTAAGGTTGAAACCACCGAAATTCCAGCATCAACAATAATTATATAACTCGCAAAAAAATTGTCAATACCACGTAACTACAACCATGCCCTTGCAAAATAATTGTTGCTGTGTTAGGCTATTGTCCTGGAGACTGTGGGAACATGTTGGTTGACTGATGAAAGACACCTACGTGTGTCCCCCAGGCTTTTCTTTTTCACTGTGGGCCTCGATCTCGGGCCTCAGGCTCTGGCCTTGGGCTCGGACCTCGGGCCCGAACTTTGAAAGGACTTTGTTTTTTAAAATTTTTTTTTGTTTAATTTATATTTTTATTATTTTTATAATTATTTGATGTATAAATTTTTAATATAATGTTATTTTACTAGTTTACTAATAGTAGTTAATCTATTAAATTATAAACTATAAACTTAAAATTTATTATATTTTATAAGTTTATAGCTAATAATTTATTAGTTTACATATTATAAAGTAATGTACTAAAATTATAATAATAAATTTTTAAGTTAAATTATAAACTAATTAGTTGTTTATTATATTACATAAATATAACTTTATTATTTTATTAGTCATTAAGCTATTAAACTATAAACTATTTGGACGGGCCGAGTGAGTGGGCTTGGGCTCAAGCTTTCAGGCCTCAGGCCTCGGGTTTGGACAGACTGACCCATGGGCTTATGGGGGGAGGTTTAGGCTTGGGGTTGGGGGCTACGGGCTTAAGCTAGGTTTGGGCGTTGGTCGGGCCGAATTGAGCCCGAATAGTAACAGGGCCCGAGCGAGTCTCAAGCCGCTCGCAGGCCGCGAGCTTTTTTTACACCTCCAGCTGTCACAAATTTTTAGAAGTTTTAGGTGGTCAAAAAAGTCAACAAATTGACCACACAAGACCTAATTAAGATGAGTAGGCCCACCGCATCAACATTCGGTACCAACTCGTACTTATGTCGACCAATCGACTAAGGATACGTGCCTCACTTAGCCCTATAATTTTTGTAGAAACCAGCTAATAAAAATACATTGAATCAGATTAACTCTACGGATCACGCCGAGCAAACTATGTGGAGTCAATCATATTTTTAGAAAATTAACACTAAAACCTCCTCCCAACAAATAATATATAAAGAGCACCCCTATATCCATATAAGGCAAGCATTTAATTTATTTTCAAATCGTTTTCTCTTCAACTTTGATAAAAGACTGATTTTAGCATAAGAAGATCTTTAACTCATACTACACAAGTATAAAAAAATTCTCTCATCTTTTCAAGTTCTTGGAGTGAGATTATGTTTAGGGAAAACCTTAACTGCTATATAATTACAAAATTCTAATTATATTGGTTCACAGAATACAAGATACATCTAACAATTTTCACATTAGTTTAAAATTTGCAAATTAACTTGAAGATAATCAGTGTTGATGTTAATTTTATCGTCGTTGTTAATCTGTCACACTCAAACTAGCATGACCCACACTTCTACAATGAGATGCCTAACACCTATTCGTCGAGATATCTACCGTCACTCTACCTATTTGTTGAGATTTAATTGTCGCTAATCACCTGTCGAATAAGAAAATTGCCGTCTAATTTGACTCTACTTATAATTAAAATTTCAGTTGCATCCATTTGTCACTTATGTTTTGCCATTGATTGGACCAGATTATTTCTAATCGCCTTTGATCACCCACGATTAAAATAGATCACTTCTGATCAATTTGATTTATGTTGAATCTTGCTCCGATCACCCATCCTGATCTTGAATCGTTCACCGTCAGCTCTGATACTAGTTGTTGGGATTTGAATGCTAATTACTGAATGTGAACGAAAGTAAAAATTATGCACACACTAAAGAAAGAATCATACAAGAATTTATGTGGTTCGGCATAACTTTCATACTTGCACAGGTGGAGAGTTGAATCAAATGATATAGAGATGTTGGGAGAGATGAAAAAATACTAAAAGCGTGAGACTAATCTTGAGCGGAAAAATAAAGTTTATTTCAAGGTTCGGGTTGTAAGTATTAGATTTTGAGATATTTTTAATATCGTGATTGTATACTCTACGATTATAATAGATTATCTCTCCACCCGTAAATCTAAACTAGTTGTAGTTCGATACTAAATTACCTAAATTTTTATATATATGTTTTTTAAATATGTGCATAAATTTTACTTTTATTTACATTCATAAATTAGTGTTCAAATACCCAACTAATTGAAACCACCGAAATTCCAGCATCCACAATAATTATATTGATATTGCTCCCAAAAAAATTGTCAACACCACGTAACTATCTATAACCATGCCCTTGCAAAATAATTGTTGCTGTGTTGGGCTGTTGTCCTGGACACTGTGGGGACATGTTGGTTGACTGATGAAAGAGGCCTACGTGTCCCCCCAGGCTTTTCATTTTCACTTTAGGATAGGAAGGGCTGAAACTCCCCATAAAAAAATATAATTAATTTTGTATATTTATTTTTATTCTTTATATATTTTTTATTTTAATTTAAATTAACTGTAAGTTTAATAAAAATATATTAAATATTTACTTTAATAATTAAAGAAATTATTTTTTATTAAAATTAATTTTATAATTAAATTATATTAAAATTATTTTTAAGTACTAATAATTACTAGCAAAAAATTAAAGTCTCGATTAACAACTTTAGCTTTTTGATTTTTTTGCTAAAAATATTAAAAAATGAAAGTTGATGGTTTGTTAAAAAAATAAAAAAATAAAAATTTTAAAATGTTAAATCAAAACACAAATTTTTACAATATTCTATTCAAACTCTTACTATTTTTAAAATAAAATAATAATAATTATTCATAACTTATCTACTATCATTACTAACTACATATAATTGTTAATATCAAATATAAAAAATAATAAAACTATTCCCTTTGACCAAAAAATAAAATAACTAATTTTTTATTCAAATAACTAATTTGAAGGAAATTAACTTAAAATTTAAGTTATCAAATAATTTATTTTAAATTAATTTCAATTTTTTTGACAAAAAAAACAAAAACAAAAAAATTAAATTTTAAATTAATTACTAATAACGGCCAAAATACAAAACTCCCGACCCGACCCACAAATATAGATTTTTAAAAAATTTAAATACATTTTAAATTTAAGTTCGGCTGGTAAGTATTTTAAAAGTTAATTTTTTTTTATTTTTAACTTAAAAATTAAATTAAGTTTAAAGTAAGTTGTTTAGTAATTTAATTTTTAAGTTAATTTTTTTGAAGTTAATTATTTGGATAAAAAGTTAATTTTTTTATTTTTTGTTCAAAGTTGATATTTTTTCTTTTATATATTTAATATTAACAATGATATGTAGTTAGTAGTTGTATTAAATAAGTTATAAATAAATGGTATTATTGTATTTTAAAAGTAGTAAAAATTTAACTTGAATATTATAGGAATTTGTATTTTGATTGGACTTTTTAAAATTTTAATTTTTTTGTTTTTTTACTAAATGGACAAGGTTAGCTTTTTTGTATTTTTTACCAAAAAATCAAAAAAAAGCCAAGTTTCCAATCAGGACCTTAGTGAAAGATGCATTATTGAAAACAAGATAATTCTTTTTTTTTTAAAACAAAGAAAAGAAGAAAAAAATCTACCCATAAGAAAAAAATTAAACCTCTATCCAGAAAAGATTACATATATCTACATATGAAAACATTATTAAAATACATTAAAGAAACCAAAAAATAAATGATAAAAATTAATTACCATAACTTGCAAAACGCTGTCTTCTTTTATAAACAGTTAGAAATGCATTGTAGTTTTCACTCATTTTTAAAAAAAATGTTTACTGAGAATAGAGGGTGGTTGGTTAGTCTCAACTCTAGCATTAATATTACCAATTTATTCTGTACAAATTTAATAAACATTCAAATTTAAAAATGCTAGCCTAAAAGAACATAGCAATGGATTAGTAATGATCACAAAACAAAATAGAGCAATGGATAAAAAAAAAGTATGCGAGAGGAGGGAGTAAATCGAAAGAAAGAGAATAGAATAGAGAAAAGAGATCAATCGATCGATCAAGAAAGAGGCGGTGGTAGTGGTATGCTCCCTCTCGTTACCAAAAATCTTAATTGAAATTTATGAGTTTATATTTGGATGTTAATGGGTTGCTATGCACAATTATGCACAATTTTAAATAAAGAATAAGCTTAAGATGTGTGAAGAAGATATGACTTAAAATAAATAAATTTGATAGTAAAGAAATTTATAAGTTATTATTAATATTTTGAATTTAAATATTTTTTACTACATTATTTAGTATTTTATTTAAGTTATTGGATAAATAATTTATTTGAGTTGTTACTGCATGACCCATAAAAAAATAGTATTATTCATCCAAGCTTATCAAGAAATTTTTTGAGTGAATAAATTTATTTTTCTAGCCTTTCTGTTCGTCCGGACATTTAATTTTTGTGTCCTAAAATCTTATTGTTCTTCTCTTTTATGTTTTAACTACAGTTTTACTTAAGAAAATTTTGAGAATTAGTTTTTTTAAAACTTTGTAAGACTTTAATTTTACTATATTTATTTTACTAGTTTTAATACCATCCTAAATTAGGATAAAATTTTATGACTGACTTACTCCTATTTAAAAAACTTAATTTTTTTTTCTATTATATTTAAAATTTGAATTTAAAAAATCTAAACTCTAGCAATCTAAGCCCTAATCGCCGTTTTTATATTCTTTATTTTCTACTATAGCAGCACCATCTCTCTCTCTTTCTACAAAACTAAAGCTCCGCTAGCTCCTCATTGCCGCCGTTGCCCTCGCTACCGACACGAGCCACCTTCGTTGTGGTCAAATCTCGCCACGACCGCTATGGCCAGATCTCGCCGATGTCGGCCCTCGCCCCTCTCCACCCAAACCTCCTCTATATTCATGTTTGTCATTCTCTACCATCACCGCCTGCCCCTCCATTGCCACACAAATATTCACTGACTTCATCCAATTCCTCCTCCTATGCGAACAGTTTATGGAGAGAGTAAAGTGTCGTCATCCATCGTAGATTTTCAACTTACACATGTATCAATTGTGTTTGTGATGCATGATTAGAACAAAATATAAAGCAGACTATCAACTGATACATCTATCAGTTGTATTTGTGTCATAGTGATTAGAAAAATACAAAAAAAACTATCATCAATATATCTATCGGTTGTGTTTGTGATGCAGAATCATAAAAAAATATATGGTAGATTATCAACTGATATATTTATAAATCATATTTGTGCTACAACAATGATAATACATCCCGACAGCGATGACAATAACGAGAATGAAAATAGCGACAAAATTATAATTGTGGTGATTGCAACGTAAAATTTTAAAATAAAAAATTAAGCGAGATTTTTATTTTTATTTAGGGAGAAATTTGGGCAATGTAATTTTCTGAAATTATAGTTTAAGAATATTTTTTATAAACATTAATACTGTAAAACTAATTTTATTTAAAAAATTTAGATATGAACAACCATCACGTATCATCTCGTTTTTGGACATTTACTAAAGTTTTTGTTTAATTAAAGTATTGATAGTACTGAATTTTCATGTTAGAATTTATATTTTAAAATTTTTTATAATGTAGTACAACTCTAAAAAGGAAAAAAAAAACTATAATATTTAAAGACAAAATAAAGATTGTTGACGCTTCATTGGCATTGACTTGACTAGCTCTCGCTAGCTAGCTAGCTTGTGTTCTCAACGTCTCAAATTGCAGATGGCTGGCGGATTGCACGTGTTTCTGTATGCCCCTCTCATGCCTACTGGACCCAGAAATCATCCACTGTTTCTCGAATATCTGCCTTCTCTTCACACCTTCTATTGAAAAATTAAGCATAAATTACACTTACCTCCTCTACCATTTTTGATAAAAATAAAAAAAAAATTTATAATTTTAAAAATGTCACTAACTTTTCAAGTTTAATTTTTGCATCAAATTAACCGAACCGTTAAAATTTTTGTTACACTTAACAAAAACTACTAAAACCACCCCTAAAACCATTGCTACTACAAATCTACCGCCACCCAAAACCACCGCCCCAAACCCACCACCCCCAAAATCATTGCCACCCAAAACCGCCGCCCCAAACCCACCTTCACCCAAAACCACCACCAA
>JAOTRH010181669.1:0-11980 GCA_034768845.1 Heliamphora exappendiculata | reverse complement strand
CACCAACGGTTCTTCCTTTTTTTTTTTTTTTTAACTATTACACTCACAATCAATTGTAAAATATAAATTATTTTTCGGTCGATAGCGTTCACTACCTTTTTGATGGCCTAACACTGCTAGTGAACGGCTTCGATCGCCGATAAATTACTCTGAAAAATTCAAACCAAAATATTATCATTTTATAAACTTTATAAAAAAAAAGGAGAAACAAATTTCTGTGTTGAGGGGCAAAATAAAAATAGAACGATCAACAACGTTCACTACCCTTTTGATGACTTAATGCAACTAGTGAACGGTTTCGATTGCCGGTATTCAAATCGAAAAATTATTGTTTTGCAAACTTTATAAAAAAAGGAAGAGAAAAAATAAATTTGATAGCTATTGGGAGCAAAATAGGAACAAATTTAATAACGCAAACGGTTATTGATAGAACCCTAATAGTTTGGATTAGTATGTAACAACATTTCAGTCTATAAAAGAGATTAGTGTAATTTGCCTAAAAAGATAAAATTGACTGTAATTAACCAAAACAGACAGTGTAATTTATACCCTTCTTTCTTTCATTCACTTTTCTCATAAATTAGTCTTTGGTATAATTTTTTTTGATAATTGAACAGAACCCAAATGATATTAAAGTAAACAAAAGATAATATAGTAAATAAATAATAATAATTAATAAAGGACTAAAATTTAAAATATGACAAAATAAAACAAAAATAAAAAAATAAATATAATACTTTTATATTTCAATCTTGGTATTTTTTTAAAGATAATGTATGTATAAAGTTGAGAAGGGGGATAGGAAAACAAGCACTACTCCTGCCCCCCACATGTTATAAAGAAGGACACAAAAATCCCGTAAATAACAAAATAAGGACAATGAGAAGGAAAAAAATGTCATTCCTACACGACATAACAAACCTCTAAAGAAAGAAGCAACGAAAGAAAGAAAAAAAAATGATTGTGAAGGAAAATTCACTTCCTCTGCAGATACAATATTTAGTTAAAACAAAGGTGTCCAATATCTTTGAAAATTCCAGTATCACTATCAAACAGGATATTAATCTTAGTAGCTCAAGTCATCAAAATCTCTTAAAGATTGCTCTCAATCATTAATCTTTGACATGCAGTGCTGTAATGGCACCAAGTTCTGCTCATCATCATCATCATCATCATCATCATCATCATTGATTCATTATCATCATCTGTAGCACGTTTCTATCACTCAAGGTACATTCAAATACATTAAATACACGAGGTTGAAAACAAAATGGAAATAAAGGAGGTGAAAAGGGATAAGCGGCCTTTCTAGAGATACAGAGTATATTCCGGCCACCGACTATGAAAACTATTAATTCACACATTAATTGGGGAAAAAACATATTTATGAGAGGCCGTTCACGGGTGTTCTTCGGGTTCAAGGCCAGCAATTTCTCTGAAAACTTGAGCTTTGTCTGCCTCGAATTGTTCATCCTCTGCACCATGACCAACCATTCTTTGAAAAGGTAGGGAAGAAGTATTGGGTTCAAGGCCTGCTATTTCTCTGACAACTTGAGCTTTGTCCGCCTCGAATTGTTCATCCTCTGCACCATGACCAACCATTCTTTGATAAGGTAGGGAAGTAATTTATATTTTAGAAACACCGGCAAGACTGCAAATGCAGATCAATACTTAAATCGTGTAACTTATTCCTACCTTTATCGATCTTGAAATCAGCAAATAGACGAAGAAGCTTGCTTCTATTTGCAATGAGTATGCTCACAATATCCGGAGGTTTATGTTGATTAGCGGCAAATAACTGGATAATTTTGGTTTGGAAGTTAGAACCAATAAGGGCCCAAAATACTTTTGGCAATTTAATAATTCCGAAATATAGGAGCCAATATTTATTTACACAGCTTACCTTAAAGACATGAAATGCTTCTATTTGAATGGTCTTACTTGACTCCTGCGGTAAAATAAAATAAAAGACCCCACCATTAACACACAAATGTGTGGGGAAAAACAATATAAAGAATGTCTACATATATTTAAAACCATTTTTTCCTTCATATTTTGGGTTGTTAGACATGTGTTACCACAAATTTTAGAAGGGATGTCTGTTTCTAAAAAGGCAAAAATGAAAAACAAATGCACCATTAGTTTTCTTGATCAACAACAAAAAGAATAATATTACCAGTCATAGGGAACAAATGCACCATTATATTGATTGAAAATCTGTGAAAGGATGTCTAGATATATCATTGTTTATTTTAATTCTGATGTCTTTTTGAAATTTTTGACTAAAAACAACAGCAGGGCCGTGCGTGTTAATGGTAATTAAGGGGGAAGAAGAGCATGAATAATCAGATATATTATCAGATAACAAGGAAGACTCATACTCTGAGAAGATTCATAAGAATCCTCAAGTTGTCTCTTGAGCTCACATAACGTATCATCACAGCAGAATTTGAACGATCCAGCAGAATGTCTCCCAACAGCTGTAACAGGAAAAGGTGCTTTCTTAGCTAAAATGTAGTGATCCCAGATATTTCTATTAAATATGATGCCCCAAGCACAGAGTAACTGCCACACCATAGAGTGAGTAATGCACATAGACAAAAAAATAACAAGCCAATTTGAGACGCATGTCATACATCAACAAATCATTTATTTCCATCCACACACTAGTGAATTGGACCATTATTTTGCAGCCCTTTTTGAACAGAACTTTTGAGTTCCACCAAAATCCATAAGTTTCCGTGAAGCATATTCAAATGGGCACTTACCAAACGAGGATTATTCAATATTTTTCTTTCGCTAAAATAAACACATCCTGCACTTCCCTAATTTAGTTGGTTTTGGGGGCACCTTGTGATGTTAGAGTGTAAGGGGGGAAAAAAAGGTAAATAGTCTGGCAAAAGCATCTCTCTCGCTAATAAAGTAGCAAATTTTTCTTTTGAGTATTGCTTTCATATAGTAATCCTACACAAATCAAATAGCATATGATAGCTATCAAATAAACAGGTATTATTGCAATAAGCCATTTTATGCAAAAATATGAGATGCAAAAAAATAAAATAAAATAACCATTTTATCAACTAGTATATGTTAGCTACAATTGTACTTCAACAAAAAAGAAACAGATGCATTTCATACTATTAAAACTAGTACATATCAACCTTCAAATCCTAGAGACCAGGTAGCATTCCCTAGGATCAGGTGCCGAAATGTCAAATTAATTGGTTATTAACACATTTTCTAAGAAAATCTCACAATTTTTGTCCTACCTTGACGGCTTGTCGTCTGGTAATGTAATTGGAGGATTCCAGCAGTTTTGAGTTATACTCTGCAAAAAACTAAAACCCCAAATGTTGCACGGAATATCAAGTTCTGGTCAACCACAAGCAAAATAAAACAACAAGAATTAACAATGATGATGATGACGATGACACAGTTTTGGTAAACAAGTAGGTGCAAAAAATGATATGCACTGATGTGCCTATCATACAATATGCAGTAATAGTACAAGTGGCATGCAAGAGACACTTGTACGTGTAAGCTGAAATTTCATATGATTTGTTCTCAAGCACACATAAGTACATCAATCATTTACCAAAAAACCAGGCCTCTCATACATATTTAGTGGTTCACTGGCACAATGTTAACTAGGAATTGAAAGGGAATTTAAAGGAGGCAGTTTCTTTGCAGACATCCGCATGCGCAGCTGATTCTATTGAGACTTAAGTCCCATGTAGCTCTAATATGCTTCTGCATCAAGCACATCACAAAGCTTCTTAACTTGCGTGTTGACATACATGCAAGAAAACCTATCTACATACATATAGAAATATTTGAAGCATTGCTTACCCAGTCATAATTTTTAGAAAGAAATCCAGCTACAGTTGATTTATGCCTTGTCAAGAGTTCCTGCAACAAAATGCACCAATTGAGTCATAACAGCACAAGAGTAAAAGCACGAGATAAAACAGCATATTGGGGTGTTCCACACCATATTGACCCTCCCTATAGGTAGAGATGATACGTATATGCGGTCAAGGAAAATATAAAAACTTACTTAGAAACAATATCATCCCCTTCTGCATGCCGACAGATAAAGGTCAGTTCATGCAACTGTTCGATAGATTTTATGCAATCTAGAAGACTGCATGATGAATAATGCACTTAAAGCAATGGATATAAGAGTCAGGCAGCACTAAGTGGCGAACCACATTCAGCAAAAGCAAGAACAAAGTTTTGATTGCAGATTGGCTGCTTTTTGTACAAAGACGGACTAGGGTGCATATCCGTATGTATCACACACACACCCACCCACACACACACACACAGAGAAAGAGAGAGAGACAGACAGACAGAGAGGCATTATCAATAGTTTTGTCAACAATTTATCAACCTTGAAAGTTGCAGCAGCATCTGCAGCAATGTCAAAGTTTGGAAGTTGTATATAATCGAAAAACTTCTTCATATGCTTCGATTCAAGAACATATCTGTTAAACAGACCAGAGACGTTGGAGTTGTTAGCACCATATACAACATAAGAAGCATACCACATCAAATAGCAGTTAAAATTTTACTTATTTGGTACACAGAAGAAGTACCTAATAACCTTCCTAACTAGGACAAATGTATGCAAAAGAAAAAGAAATAAAAGTTATTCAAAGATTAATCTGCTTGACAAAGCTTTAGACACATTAGCCCTAATAAAGAGACATGGTTATTTTCAATTAATTTGGTTAATATTCACTAGATATAAACCATAAGAATAGGCATAAACAGCAGGAAGTAAAATATATAGCAACAGTAAGACAACCAACTATATATGTATTATGATCTGCAAATGTGAACATGTCACAAAGGCAATTCGCTTTACCATAAAAGAAGTAAATTCTGAATTTTGCTAATTCTTTCCCAGTCTTCCTATAGTTTATCAGTTCCGTGGAATACATTACCAAAATTAGGTTACAGGAAATGGAAATTTGGGCATATCAACAAGCATCATTTCTGAAGATAGAAATTTACTGGAGTCAAGAAGCTTAGTTATGTAAGATCATTATGCACATAATTATCATCACAGGGCAGAAAATTCCATCATTCAAACACAACACAATTTTTAAAAATCCAGATAGAAACCAATTACGAAATAAATTATATTCATGACCCATTTCTTTTATTCATTTAATTACCTTTAATATACAAGCATAATATCAGCCAAACAATGACGAAAAAAAAAAACAGATCAACCTGGTTCATTCGGCTCACCTTGCAACACTCTGATGGCGTATGCACTCCCTCAACATTGCACCATAATGTAAAGCCATATCTGTGTTCTCATAACTAAACAAACCAGTAATAGATCATTAAAATATTAATCAGAAGGACATAGAGAATAAAGAACACAGCCAAAATCCAAAACAATCCACTTTATCTATTTTTGCCCCAAAACACAAAAGGTCAAAAAGGGCCCCAAAAAGTCTGTCCACACAGTGATGTTTCAGACACTGCACTACCCATGCAAATATCATGAGATACCATTAAAAAAAAACTACAAAATAACATGAACTATATATTAACTACTCAGATAACACTTCAAGAAAAAAATGAAGACGAAATGTATTCAAATCCCATTCAGCACATGTAAAGATCTGTCTGTCCTCTACCTGTTTGCCCAAACTTACATTCCATGATACCATTACAAACCAAACAAACTGTCATTAGTGTTCCAAAAATTCCTGCTTTATTGAATCTGATGATTAAAATATTTAAAGAGACAACCCTTCATTTAAACTCTCCTAAAAGTAGTCTGCAACAGGATAATTGGCATCAGGTTCAAACATCAGATCAGCAATAAAATAAGTCTATCAAATTTCAAAACAAGTCCAATCCATCGTCTTCCCATAAAGTCCAAAAACATGCATTCAAGGAGAGCAAAACCACATTTGACAAACAAATGATTCCAAATAGCACAAGAATTATAATGACAATTCATAACAATCTACCCATGTAGCGGCTTACCCTGATACCAAAATATCCATTAGATCTATGTTCGCCTCCAAGTAATCACAAGCAATCAACTTTGACTGAACTTGTTGCCTTTGTAAGTTTGCAACAACTTGAGTGGCATCTTTACGGGCCTGCAAATTCACGATTTCCATCGTAAATAAGATACAGGGAAGAACTCGGAGAAATATGGCTAGAGTAGATGAAACCGGAGAAACACATATTGCAGAATCAGACATTTTAATCAGTTATACCATGTAAACTTATAGTACTCTACAAAGAAAATGAGTTTGTACTACCTCTAAGTTCAATTTTGGAAGACACATAATTAATCGACGTAGTGTGTTCTCTCTAAAGAACTCCTGGGTCAATTGTGCACAAGCTTCTGAGACTGGTTCGGCTTCACTATTTCCATAAAGAATAGACTTTAGCTCCCTTATAAGCTTACTTAACTCCGCCATCTGCAGGCAGCACAGGAAGGGCCAAAAGGAGACAGAAATTAATACACAACAAAAACGTTCACATATATAGGCTCATGTGGCCATATACAAGTCCTTTTTCTTTTTAAGATCACAAATAGAAGTCTTTTTTCTTCAGATCACAAATTACATAGCAAATTTAAAAGCAACTCACCACCTATATTTTTCAAAATCAATTAACTGTTTTCTGTTTCGATATTATAACAATATAATATCTACAACCATAACTGACACCCATTAGTATTACCAGCTTAGCTTTAAAAAGTCAACACAAATCAGCATTCACTGGCACTGGCAGATGTTTCAAGCAACCATTGCCAGCCATAATAAGATGTTGCCATCCACATAGCAAAGTCGTCAGATAAGAAATAAGTGCGAACCAATCTAATCAAATAAAAATCTCAAGACTAACAGAGACACAAATCATAATCATCCTTCCATAACTAATTGGAAAACAAAACTTATTTAGTTCCATAAATGACATTATGACAAGCATACTCATTTATGCGCCATTAGACTATAACCAGTAATTCACCATTTCTAGAATCGCTCACCTATTTGAACTCAATTTCATAAACAAAATCTGAAAAGATAGAGTCTTAATCACATATCGACCAATTCTAATAACAATAAACACAATTGATACGGATCGGAATAAAAAACCAAGCCAAAACAGTCAAATTACGTTCGGATCGAACACTGAGAAGAAAGAGGAATGAAAGAAGAACCTTCTCTTCGCGCTTGCTTTCGCGAGTGTCGGAATTCCGGTCGACATAGATGAGGAGATCGCGAGTTTGACGGACCAGGTCAGCCGGCGTCTTAGGCTTGGACTTGAACAGACTCTTCATCTTCTTCTTATCCCCTTCCCCCTTCTCTGGTAGCGCCGCCGCCGCCGTCGTCGTCAGAGACGGGAGCCTCTGAATCACCGATGGTGACTTCGAGGCTCGGCGCACCCGAGCTTGGGCTCCGCGTGATGACACACAGATTCCTATTGTTGCCGCTTTTTCTCCCTCCCTATCCCTACAAAGCTATATCCTATCGTTAGGAGGAAAAAGAAAAAGAAAAAGAAAAAGAAAAAGAAAAGAAAAGGAAGAAAAAACCTCTCGTCTTTTTCTCTCACTCCTAGGGCTTCAAATCATCGATCGTGCTTCAGTTTCCATTTCTCTCTCTCTCTCTCTCTCTCTCTCTCTCTCATCCGCCCGCCCATTTGTACTCACAGATTCAGCTGTTTCTTTATTTCTTTAAAAATAAATAAAAATTATTATTATTATTATTATTATTGTCAAATTGGTAAATAATTTTAATTTTTTTTTGTTTTTTTGTTTTTTGTTTAAAAAATATTTGTTAAATTAGCTTATATGTTAGTTTTTTTAAAAGGATTAATTAGGTAAAAAATAACTTTTATTTTTTTGTTTAAATTAAATAATATTTTTATTCTAAATAATTGTACGTATGTATGTATGTATGTATGTATGCATGCATGATACATATAGTAAATAAATTATTAAATATATATATATATATTATTGCATTTTCAACTAAAATGGGAATTTGAATAGAAGGTATTAAGAATATGTATTTTTAATTTAGCTTCGAAACTTTATAATTTTTTTTACTAAATAAACACAATTAACTTTTAAGTTTTTTAAATTAAAAAAACTATAAAAAAAATCTTGCCAAATCAGGGCCAAAGTAATATTTTCAACAATAAATTTTGTAAACAAATCTTAACTATAATTTATAAGAGATAATTTGTATTTATGTTAGCTCTTGACAATTATGATCGACCACGTGACATTATAGACTAAGTACATTGAGAAATTATGGAAAAAAAAATATTAATTGAAATTTACAAGTTTTTCGAAGCATAGGATTTTATGTTTTAAAAGTTTTAAGCTTAATAAATAAACAAAATGTTTAATTTAAAAATGACTCTATATAATTTTTACAGAAACAAATAAGTATTTTACCATTACCTTTTGTTAAGATTTTAAATAAGAAACCAATATAAGCCTCCATTTGGGCTAATTTTTTTTAAGCTTTTTGAATTAAAAGTTAAAAAAAATCAACTGATTTGAGTTAGTTAGGTTTTTTTTCACTTTTTCTACATAATTTAATATTTATTTTTTTATAAAAAAGTTAAAAAATTTAAAAATTACTAAAAAAAAATTAATTCAAACACATGCTAAAACCACCATTGTACTACACTGTGTGAAAATCTAGACATTTCAACTTTGATTAGTCAATAAAATTTAGTGAAAATCTAGACATTTCAACTTTGATTAGTCAATAAAATTACATCATTGATTAGATAAACAAGGTTAATTATGAAGACCAATTACCTTATTTTTGTCAAATAACTAGTTCTCATTTGGCCAAATAACTAGTTCTCATAGTGAAACAAATTTGAGAGGAAAACATAAAGAATGGCCCCGTTTGGTGAATTTATTTCTTGACTTATTTGTTTATTTTACTTATAAACTTGTTTATTTGATTTATTTGCTTATTTTTTTGCTTATAAGCAAATTTGAACTTTTTTTATAGTGAAACAAATTTGCACTTTTTTTATATTTTGATTAAAAAAATTTATTTTTTCGACTCGTCTCAATGAGAGCAATCTAAAAAAATATAAAAATTTAATTAAATGATAAAAAAAGCTCACTAAAAACGAAAAAATTAACTTAGTCAAATTTATTTATAATTAAATAAGCAAGTTTAGCCATACGAACCATTGACTTTTCCACAATTACTTATTTTTTACGAAAATTTGTAGAAAGAAAGAATACTCAACATAATAGTGTTATACTTAAATAATGCACATGCACAATTTTTGTAAGTAATAAGGATATTTTTTTCTAAAAATTGCATATCCTTTTACTCTAATGTATTGAAGTTCGTTAAATTATTTGAGAATATCGAGATAAGAAAATTTGAAACCATACCTAATAATTTTAATTGCAATTGACAGAGACAAATAATTTTCGGAACAACTGATCGATCGCTTGCCCTTAGTAAGTAATATTCATATTTTTTTAACTTCAATTAGTAGCCACAAATGGTTGAGTTACTTTTAGTGACATGATATTTTTATTCTACTTTTTTATAAATACATTTTAAATTTTGTATTTTAGTGTGCAGAAAAAAGCGTGTTAGTGTGATTTTAACAAATCTTGAAATGCAATAATACAAAGGAGAGTGGTAATATAAATTCCCCAACTTTTTTGCTACTAAGAGTTTCAGAAAAAAGAAAAAGAAAAAGAAAAAGAAATAGAAATAGAAACAATGACCTTTGGGAGGAAGGATCAAACATTTAGCAACTTTAACATGAACCCACATGCAGTTGCATCCAGACAAGACTAGGCATCTTTCCATCTTCACATTCACATGCCTTTGCAACTCATTTAATACTTCTCCACCCAAAAAAAAAAACATTTTAAAAAATAACTTATTCCCATTAAGACCTCAAGATTTGCTCACAATTTCATTGGAGGATAATTATTACATACTCTTAAAATATTATGTAATATTATCTATGTGATATTTTTTAAAATAAAAATATGTAATGCATAGTAAATGAGTTATATTTATCTTTAACTTATCTAATAAAAATGGGTTTATATTATTACATATAAAGTATTTTTTATTGCATGATTGGTTTAGAGCACTATAAGCAATGCGACGTGATAAATTTTATTTTATGATTGCCATTTTCAATTAAAATCAAAAGAGTGAACTTCTTAAAACTTATTCCCAATAAGACCTCAAGATAAACTTTGTTTCATGATTGTCATTTTCAATTAAAAATTAAAAGTGTTATATTTTTATATTCTCTTATTTAAAGAAAATTTTTAAAAGTAAAAATTTTAACTATTTTTTTACTAAAAGCAAAATAAAATTACAAATAATGCTTGACTCAAAAGGTGAGCCAAAAAGAAAATGTCATGTCATGGATAGAGATAGGTATTCATTTGAATGGACACTCTCTCATTGGAAATTCTTAAAAACTTATTTCCAATAAGACTTCAAGATAAATTTTATTTCATGATTGTCATATTCAATTAAAAATCAAAAGTGTTATATTCCTATATTCCCTTAGTCAAAAGAGATATTTTAAAAGTAATAAAATAATTAAAATATTTTCTTTCAAAAAGAAAAATTAAATTACAAATAATGCTTGAGTCAAAAAGTGAGGCCAAAATTAAATTTGATGTCACGAATGGAGATATGTATTTATATAAATGTAAAGTTCAACTATGCATAATCATATAATTTATTGAGTTTTTTTTTTAATTTATTTTTAAAAAAACTCTAAATTATGATTTTTTAACCTTATAAAATACTGAATTTAATACTAACTGAAAATTTTAAAAGAATTTGATTAAAGTTTAGAAGTTACAAAATAAACAAGCTGAGCAGATTTATCCCAAATAGTAGTAATCAATCATAGCTATGTTTACATCAACGTACATCCGTGCATGTGTAAGAATTATTTTTTTAGTAATTGTATTATTTAATAAAAATTAATGTAGAAATTGTATTTTAAAATTTGTTGATAATTCATACAATTAATAGAAGTTATTGGGTATTTTAATTTGTTTTTAGATTTTATAAATACTTTAAAATATGTTTTAAAGTTTTGTTAAGACGTACTTGTATACATTAAAAAAAAACTTATAAGGAGAAAGTTATTGCTCAACTCTTAAAAAAGATGTTGAGATTTCCACTTTTTATATTTCAAACTCTTCAAATGCATTTGACATCCTTTGTGAAGAATATAATTTCGAGAAGGAACGAAATGCTAAAAATATTATTTATATAACTCTTTCTTTAAATAGATCAATTTTGAAGTCTCATTTTTTTAACAATGAAACTAATAAAGTAAAATTAAAAAGTAAAGATAAATCAACTCAGACTTTAGGAATGAGAACAAAAAAATTAGATGAAAATATTAGAAACATCGTGACTGTTCAAAAAAAAAAAATTTAGTAATCTTGAGTAGAGTTTTAATTTTGGATGTATGTTTAATCTTGTCTTTTTTGGTTTGTCTCTTTTGAGATGTGTGTGCTATTGTGATTTTTTGTTTGAATATTTTTGTAGTCTCTCGAACTGTGATAGTTGATTATTTTTTTTTAGTTAATGTGTGTTTCTGATTTACATCTGTAAATTCACACAATTTCAACTGAAGAGAGACACTAAGTCTTTGTTTGAATTGAGAGAGTAGGTAGGAAATTAAAGGATTTATAAGTATAAAGGTCGTTATAAATTTTTCCCAATTAATGAAAAAAGTTAAATAATAAAATGATTCAATTTGTAAATTGTGAGTGTTGGGAGACAAACCAATGCCAAAATAAAATATATACATGCTCGGTAATCCAAAAAATACATCTTTATTAACTTTCAACAATTACAATAATCTAAAATTACAGAAAAATAAAATCACAGAAATAACAGGAATAGAATTTACAAACCGAGTCCTGCAAACGCAGTTTCCTTAAGAATGATTC
>JAOTRH010181648.1:0-11980 GCA_034768845.1 Heliamphora exappendiculata | reverse complement strand
AGCAAATAAAAATGGCTAAAATAAGCTACAAGACTATAATTAATACTGAGAAAAATTCTTGTCAATTGTTTGAATATCCAATTTGGTAAAGTAATTGAATGGCACACTTAAAAATACTGATCTAAGAGAAAAATATAGTTAGCATCTAAAAATGCCTCTGCCAAATGGTAATTCATGAACAGACAAGCAACCCTACACCCAAAAAACAAAGAAAAAACAATGATGAAGTATTACTGATGTTACCAAATATTACTAAAGTAACCCAAGAATTAAACTTGCTTATGAGTTAGAACCAATAAACCTGAGGATTAACGTAAACAAACAATATCAACCTAGCAAATAAAAATGGCTAAAATAAGCTACAAGACTATAATTAATACTGAGAAAAATTCTTGTCAATTGTTTGAATATTCAATTTGGTAAAGTAATACGTGCCATAGATCGATTGAACATCCAATTTAATGAAATAGTACATGCCATACAATACGCATCAAACAATTTACAAAATCTAAAAGGTGAAAGATATTTGGGCTTGAAGCATATATTCTGTAAAAAAGTCGAGCACTTGTGTCGATACAAAATGAACTTCTGGAGATGATTTCATGGACTTGAAATATGCATGAAAAATATGATTTCTGATATCATTTCATTGACTTCTGAAATACCTTCCGAATTATTATCTACATAGCAGCAAGGCACCTTCCAGGCAACCAATTAAGTTATAAAGTTGATTTTTTTGTTTAAAAAAAGGAGGTTAAAGTTATAAAGACCAAAACTAATCTATAAGTCCTCCCATATTCCTAGTACAAAGTCACTAAACCACTCAACTTTTTGAATATACAAAAACAAGAAAAACAAAAAACAAAAAGATGAGGAATAATTTGTGTTCGGCTGAATTTTAGCTAAAGCAAAAAATAAAAATAAAATTGCAAAACTAGGGTTGCACTAAATCAGTTGCTTGGATGAATAAAGATTTCCTGCAGCAATGTCCTAAAATTTACACCATAATTTCTAGTTCCTCAAGAGCGTTCAGCAGGAGAAATTAAAATGATGCTTAAAGCGAGAATGATATGGGGGAGTTGAGAAACCTCATGCTAGCAGCACTTTCCAACCAAAATGCATGTAGGAAATACAAAATTCAGATCTTCCTCAAGATGCCACACTAAACCAAGTTCATTCATCATGTACCTACAAAGCACAAGGAGATATTGACACCATTACAGATGAAGGGCCAAAATGATGCTTAAAGCAAGAATGAAAGGGAGGGGGGTTCAAATAACCTCACAGCAGAGCTGCATTCCAGTCGCATGCAGAGAGGACAGAGAAAACTCAGCTCTTCAGTAAGCTCCAACACTGAACGTTCAGTCATTTCATCACAGAAATACAAACACAAGGAGATATTGACACCGTTAATTCATGTCAATCCAATAAAATAAAATCATCACTCACGGGAAGAATTGACTATTTTAGTATGACTGATATATTAAAGTTGGCCCCTTTTGGGTGCTATAAACAAGTGCCCAGAATGGAAACTACTCAGGGAATGGAATCGTTGCTGACTACTTCTAGATACGAACTTAATCTTGCATTTGACATGCCACATAAACCGTGATCATCTAATTTGATGCTTGTTCCAATTCAGAGATTTAACAACAAAAAATAGCCAGGCATCAGTTGTCTTCAACTACTCAGAGGCACCACTATCTCATTCCGAGGAAGATTTTTTTTCTTTGGCTGTGGCCCTTTGAGGTAGAGTTTCAGACTGTAAACTTTGGCCTCCTGAAATATAGCCTAAGCCACCTGTTCTACTTCATACATCAATGCAGTTCCTTAGTTTCCATTTCAGTAAATTGAACAGTGCTATAAACAAGTGCAATAAACTAACAAAGAAACTAACAAAACAAGTGCTATAAAACAAGAAAGAAACTAACAAAACAAGAAACTAACAAGAAACTAACAAAACAAGTGCTATAAACAGAGCAAATACAGGTAGCAAAACAAGAAAGAAACAGACTACAATTCATTCACGGGTAGCAAAACAAGAAAGAAACTAACAAAACAAGTGGCTATAAAAAAAAAAACTAACAAAGAAAATATAGTTTCAGTCGAAGCTGACAATAAAAAATAAGATAAACAGAGAATGATGTAGTTGTTATGTAGTTGCTAAACAAATGTACCTGATACAAACCAGTAAGGTACCACAAACTCAGTATATCCAGATGACACGAAAAGCCAACTGTGAGTCAGTGGTTCCTGATGAAAAATTGCCCTGGAAAGATTTGGAGAGAGCACACATAACAAATCTCAGTTCAAAAAAGTTCTGTAGCAGCAAAATGATGGATAATGACAGAACACACATGCTAGAGAAATTCAATGTTGTAACTGATATGGAAGTGATTATTTTGCATCTTATGTTTCTTGTATGTCTAAATTGTTGTCTTACAGATTTGGGATCTTGTACTAGAGCTCGGGCGTCAATATTTTCAGGAAAAACTTCCTGTCACTCTGTCATATGCCCAGGCTTCTGTGTTACTAGTCTGCATTGGCATGAAGTAGTGGCCAGAAGACATTGAGGTTTGGTTCTTGACCTATTTATTCAAGGGTTGATTAATAAATTTCTGAGGATTCAAGCGTGATTGTCATGTTTGAGTCCTATCACTTGAGCTGCAAACTTATTTCTGTGATTTGCAGACAGATGTCTGTCACCCAATGATCCTTTTTGTTTTCCCCTAGAGAATTACTAGGTAAAAGTTTTTGGCATTTAGATATGCGTCATATGACAGGACTCACTGACTAAATTCATTCAGAAGCACTGCTGCAAAATGGACCCTTTATTTGTTTCATGCAATTGCTGCTATTACTGCAAAACCAACTATGTTATTTCCACCAACCCCAAGCCAAGCTGCTGCACATCACACCAGCCAAAACAACCAGCATTACATACCACCCAATGTAGCAGCAAATCATGACAGCAGCAAAAGAATACCATATCCAATAGCATGATACCTCCAAGGCGTGACAGCAAACACCCAATAGACAAAGACAGCAGTACCCAAACAAAATCAGCAATAAGAGACACATATCTATACGTATATCTAGGGTTTCAAATTGAGAATGTATATATCTATACGTAAATATCGAGATATGGAAAAAGAGAGCAACTCACATGGTTGAAAGATCAACGACGGCAATTGGCAGTGGCGTGAACCGGAACGACGGTGGCGTGAACCGGAACGACGGTGGCGTGAGCGACGACGGCAAGCGATGGTGGCGTGAGCGGCGGGCTGAGACTATGGAGAGAAGACGACAGAGGGAAAGAGCGTTAGGGCTAGATACAGCTTGAGTCGTGTGACGGAGGGACTGCTATCGGCATTGTTAATTTTGCTGTACATATTTTTAATCTTGTTTATAATTTTTAATCTCGTTTAAAAAAAATTGAGATTAAAAAATTAATTTATTATTTTATTTTTTTAATAACTGAGATTAAAAATATATATAATCTCATTTTATTTACAAATTGAGATTAATTTTTTTTATTTTTTTAATCACGCTTTAAATAAGCAACTGAGATCTTTTTAATTTTTCAAATGAGATCTTTATCTATTATTGTGGTAGTGCAGACTTAACTTCAAAACACTAATATATCGCAAATATTAGAATCATCTATTTATCATCGTTCAACACGACGTCAACTCCTACACAAAATCAACACTTAAATGCTTTAAATTAAAATGGGTCGGATCACTGCACAAGACTAAATTCAACACCAAGATTACAGTCAACCACTTCTACATTAGTCATCGACGATCCGTTCATGACCACCATCTCACATGACGCACACATTCTTAAAGAGTAAACATCCTCAACCTAGACTTAAAATCAAACCAAATACACGAGGACTATCACCATTAAGGTTTTCCCAACGTACACCGAGGACTATTCTCCCAACCCAAACACATGTTGTCAAACTCTGACGTTGTTCACAAGGGTTACACGCGTTACCCCAAAATCACCTATGCCCTTACGGCCAACTAACCACCACAAACTTGAAATCATAACACTACTTGCAGTACATCACTCTAATCCTTCAACCATCGAAACTTACACTGCCACCTAAACTCCGCGAGTCACCAGAATTAAGCACACCACCTGAGTCAAATGCCTCACAGCTATACACTTACCTATACAAACTGAATCACATCCCTCGTCATAACTCCATACACATACCCATCGATTTCTCGAGTCTGCACTACTCTGATACCATTCTGTCACGCCCCGAACTAGACAATTAGTGATCTTCTGCATTTATATTACCCCACTCATTGACACTATCATATACATTCGCACATTACCTTCAAATGGTCAAACCACTATTCGCACTTTAAGAACTCTAAGTAGTCCAAAGTTCCAAATAGAACACAAATTCAGACTCACAAGAGCCTATTAGAAACCTACCACGTGAATATCCCAGCCGCAAGGTTCCAACAAAATTTCCACTCTGCTAAGAGTTAGAGGTGCAAATATACCCGTATAACCCAGAATAAGCTGCACACAACGGTTAATGATTCTCAGTTGATCATTGCAGAAAAGGACTCTATGTCTCAACACTAACTCCCTCGTCAACAAGGGCAAACATTCTTAATCTACCAACTCAATCTCACATGGAACACAGCCCTACAGACTTACATTCACACGGTAGAGCAAACAAACTCCACCTAGAAAACCCATGAGAAACTCAGTCTTCCAATCTCCCGATCGCAGTAGTACCCATTCCTTAAGCACAAACTCATAAATCATAACACGGACACTAATCTACGAAAACTCCTATCTTCCCAAAATAGCCAGACTAAGAATCAACCAATGATCCTAATAGTTACACCTAACCAAGATGGAACAGTCCACACACCACAACTATTCGCAAGACAACTGTATCTTCTTCCTAAGAAAGAAACGGCTAATCAGAAACCATAACCCAACCTCAATGTACTTCTAGAGTCCATCAACACTTGGCCCCTAACGAACCTTGTAAATCTCACCTTGATGCCGCATCAACCATTGTCATACAACTACTGTCGACCCCGATCATGACACCCAAATCATTCGCTACACTAAGCTCTCAACTCCCAGACCTCATTCACACACACACAAACACCATCAATCCTTATACCTTGTACAACACATCCCATAAAACTTTAAACTCGTCACAAGTCGTACACAGAGGCGTAATGCCAACATTCCCATCGCGCCAAAACCTCACTTCACAAGGTTACGCCTCACTAACCTAACTCTAACTAGGCAAATCACAGCAATGTCACGACCTCGAGTCCACTGTTCAAGCAACTTCACATAGAAAACACACGACACCAAACAAAGGAAACCCAATTTTGAAACCTTTCATCTAAGGTTACTAATAACTCCCACGACCATGCAGACGCCTCCCGCACTTCTGCTCCCTGGGAACACATCTATCGCAGACATCTTAACCCATGGTTTTTCGCCTATCACCCCAGGCCACCCAAATCACACGGTATGCTGCTGAACCTTATTACTCCACACTTCATGTCCATGGGAAAACAACATGCCCACCTCTTAACTTAAGGACGAACACAAAAAACCTCTAGACATGTCACACTCAGGATACACCGTCTCAGCACTAAGCTAACCACACTATCTAATCCTTTTACGGTTATTTCAAAACTCACACCCAACATAGTTTCCAAACACGATCTCCTATGTGACTCCCCGTTTTACGGGCACATCGGGATATACGTAGCTATAATTAAGGGAGATATTCTAGTCATGCATTCATAATTACATATGATAAATACTACATCATTAAGGTTTAGAACTTGTTCACAATATTTAGTGATTATAATCATCCAAAGAATTTAACAAAAGTTACAAAATGTTTGCGGAGACTGAACAAAAGAACAAAAAGAAAGAGAATTTAACGTCTTCAAACGGGGTTGTTGGAATCGACAGGCTCCTGCCACTTTCCCTGTTCCTCGAAAACTTCTTCTCCTACAAGCACACCCTCGTCAAAATATTTTTCTTCCTCACCTATGGCACGAATTCCATGAGCCAAGCCCAAAAGCAAATTCTCTAAACCTTCTAACAAACTCACTGCAAAATATTCTATAATACATATTATATAATACCCAATACAATTTAAAGTCAAAGAGATAGACAAATTTAATATTTACGGCATGATAAGCATACATAATAACAATTATGTAAGTGCGTGATGCAAATAAATGCGATGCAAATGTCCAACCCAATATACGTCCAGAACCATAGCATGAATTCCACGCTAGGAATTACAGAGTAGACTTGATGGGAATTTGATCACCGAACCTATTCTCGCCTCGTTGAGAAAGGTAAACGCTTTCCTTGGCTACATGCCTCAGCCGTTTTACTCAATGGCAACAGCGTGGGGGCGGGCCAACCAATTTTGTCCATCCTTATCTGGGCCAACCGATCCCACATTAAGGACCATGATGCTCGTTAGGCGTCAAGCCAAAGTATAATTAAAAAAGCTAGTGATGAACCTATGGTGCCTAACCCCTTTTCATAATAAGTAATCTCCCAATTCATTTTTAGTATTAGCAACCAGAGACGCTCTACGTTCAAAACCACAAAAAAAATGATTTCCTCAACCCACAATAATAGGTACAAAAAGGACTTTGATAAACTAAGATGCTAGTGCAGCAATGCTCATAGTGCGTAACATACGTCTCGTGTACAACTAATTACAGCATAGCATATAAACATGATATAGCACAAGGTACAAGTCACTAAAGCATAGAGTACAACTGTACAAAGCATAAACTATAATTCATGTGACATGGATCCAACCTATCGGCATAGTTTCTAATCATTAAATTGTTAATTTCATACACCAATCACTCACATAAATCCTTTAAGGTTCATATGTTCAATTCCTACAATGTGACACATTACTCATACACTTATCTAAATTTGGGTAATTGTTCAAGCGTCAATTTTAAAGTTATAACAGTGTTTTGAAGTACCTAGACATGGATTTAATTTTTTATTTTTCAATACCAATTAGATAAAAATATTTCCTACAACTTTCATATTTATCACTAAGATCACTTCAGAGGGAAAATGAGTTATTTATTTTAATTAAGAAAAAACCATTCAGCACTTTACAGAGAAAAGTGCAGAACTTAAGCCTCTATTGGCCACGATTTTGGGGCACCAATTCAAGGTCTGGATCTTCTTTTTGGGGAGGTTTTACTTTAAGGTGTCCCCTACAAGTTTCATGTTTTGTGCTAAGGCTAGTTGTTTGGAACAAATTGATGATTTTGACCAATTTATAAAATGGGTTTAGTCAGTCTAAAAAGAGTCTGCAGAATAAATTTTCAACAGAGAATGCTCAAAACCTTTGGGGGTCCATCCGAGGGTATTTTGGACTGATTTTTGCTCAGTATCTATTTTAATATGTTAGACACATTTTTCATGAAAATCACATTTGGATTTGGTCATTAAAAACTTAGGTTTTTGCCCCCACAAAAATGTGTGACAGAAAGCTCTATCAGTCACTAAAACATAATAGTGACTTTGAAAAGGATTTTTGGCCTATCAAGACTTCATATTTTTGCCTCATTTTTGGTAAAAAGCAAGATAAATGTGGTATTTACAAGTTTTATGTTTTGTCCTAAGCTCGGTTCTCATTCTAACTTAGGATTTTTGTGTATTCAACTCAGAGTGGTCAAAATTTGACACTCTTTAGTAAAAAGAATATATATCTGGAATTCTACCCAACGAAATCACTTTAAACCAATTTTGTATGAAAGATAACATAAAAATCTAGGTCTGAAAATAAAAATCACATTTAGATCATTTTTCTATAATTAGTTATGGTGGTTTAAAGTTCGTGGCAAAAAGTTAGTATGCTTAGAAAATTAGGTTATTTAGGGTTTCAATAACTTAGCTCATGTTATGTTTAATTTTAATGTATTTTCTTTGCATGCATGTCATATATTCATACATACCAAAATTTCAGAACCTATTCAAGTCATAAAACTCAAAAACACTCACATGCAAGCACATACAATACTTGATCTTACATAGATAGTCCCTAATCTACGCATACGACGCCTTTTGTGTGAGATCTTGTTTCTCATTCTTAGGGTTGATTATAGAGATGGATTGAGGGTTATTTCATGGGAGAATGACAAAAGATTTGAGTGATTTATTTACCTTGGAAAGAGTAGACAATAGTGGAGGATAAACTATGACTTAGCTTTCACTCAAGGTCTCCTAATTTCCTTGGCTCATTCCTTCTTCTTTCTCTTTCATCTTTCATCTTTCATCTTTCTTCTTCTTCTCTTGGAGAGCTTTGACGATACAACTTTCTGGTCTCTCACTCTCTTAGTGCCAAAAATGCTTAAAGGAGAAGGGTGGTTGGTTGTACCTTATAGAGAAAGTGGGGGTTAGTTTAATTATGATGATGTAAGTCTTTTTAATATATTTTTTTAATTTTTATTGGATGAATGGGAGGTTTGCTTCATTTCAGACTTACAAAATCAGTTTTGTGTAGAGGAGGATTTCGGACATGGCAGGTTTGGGGCAACCAAAAAGCTATTTTGCATTAATTTATGGGTTAAATCATGTTTTGGTATAATTTTGTACAAAAAAATATATAAAAATATTAATTTTATGTATCTTTTTGCTATCTTAACCTACTAAAACCTATTATATTAATATGTTTATAATTAATAGTCTTTCCATGATTTATCATAATTTTGATAACAATTAATTAAATAGGTATAGGCTTTAAGTCAATTTAAGCTTGCTTGACAAGAATTGACTTTTTTACTTATTTATTGTGTAAAAATTTTAAATAATAATTTTTTTTGTTTTGGTTGACCTATATTATTATATTACTTATATAAAAAGTCTTAGGTTATAATAAGGCTTAATTTATACAAATTTTTTTTATTTTTAAGCTTAAAAAGGTAAAAAGTAACTTTTTATGTACAATTTCCTAGGTAGCTGGCCATGCAAGGGTGTTTTTGTTATTTAATTTTATATAAATATCTAATTTTTGGTGTTCATGTGTCAAAATTTGAATTTTTAAGACTTTTTGATGTATTATGGGCAAAATGGTCATTTTACCATAATTATGAGAATTTTTAATTTTTAATTTTATATTTTTATGTTATTTATTTAATTTACGCTATCCCGAGACTTTTCTGAGTATTAAGGTTTTGTCTATGAGTAATTGGTCTTTTTAGGATTTTCTGACCGAATTATGGTTTTTATATTCTTTTTGTGACCTAAGATCTTGTCAACTAATCGTCGCTGATACTAGGGTTTAGGCTAGATCACTACACAGATAGTTACAGTCTGGGTTGTTACAACTAGGATCCGGACTGGGTTGTTACATCCTAATCACGAGGATAACAACTAAACCACAAACCTGCATTCTTGTAGGAATCTCACAGAACTAATACTCGAGAATTTCACCACGTGAATAACTCAATCACCGAACTCCCTTAGGGATCTCACTCAACGAGAGTTAAAGTTATCGACATTTCGTACAAATTAGATTACATTTTCAGAAACATCACCCAAACGCTTGGGTTCACAGAGTAAAGCAAACAGGCTCTTCAAGGAACCACGGGCAAGCGAACCCACACACATACGATCCCAACGTTTAATTCCCACCAAGGAAGAACAATCACACTGGATAGCCAATTATAAAACATCTCTTTTACTAGGGAAACCACGGGTCAACACTAGGCTCTCACTCAACGTCACTACCTCTCAGGGCAACCATTACATATTTGGTTTAATAAAAGGTTAACCACTAGTCCTTGTAAAGACATCAAACATCATAATACAAACGTTATCGACCACTATTCACTAGGTCTTCACATTCAGATCTTCACTTAAGCACTACAACTATCGTTCACTCCCTTATATCCCAACGACTTGTAAGGGTCGGTAAACTGAAAACTATATTTTTAGTATTTAATTTTTTTTAATAAAATTAATTTTTTATTTTATTAGAATTTTTATAAGCAATGTATGCATATCATTTCTCTGTTATGTATGGATATCCAATATTATGTATAGTATTTAATCTGGTGCGTAGAGTACGGCTTACACACAGAAGATTAAATTTTAAGTTTTTGCAGAATATAAGTTTTATGTTCACAGTTTAGATGAAAATAGATATACCATCGGTACGATTGTGACACAGAATTTTAGTAGGCCTGTCTTGATTACGGGGAACAGATAATAGCGTCGTCTATTGTTCCAACTCTCTGTGCTAGTGCACTTTATATGTATTGAACAAGACATTTAGGGTAATTAATTTTATACTGACTATATAAATTAATTCACACCCCAATGTTATTATGAGTAGTGCTTATCCTCTTAATCTTAAAATAATTATTGATTTGCATATATTTAATATTCATTGTTTTAATTCATTAGATGGTGCGATCTTATATGGATTTATATTTTCGGTGAGTTGGATAGCGGTATTATTTATATAAAAAATATTAATTATTGACGAAATTCACGTCCTGAAAGATCGGAATAGATGATACCCCCTTAAGGAAGCTTATAAGTTTTGATCAGGCCAAAACCCTATAGGTGAATTTGATTATCCGGCGGTTAAATAAGTTAAGCGGAAGGATTTAAGAAATATTAAGATTTTAATTAAATTAAATTATTAGTAATTAAATTTAATTGACAGGTATTGAAAATCTTAACGTGTGGAGAAATGGTAAGCATTTAATAAAAAGAGCTCAATTCAAGAAGGTTTTGACACTATGGGTCAGAGTGCAATTATAGTTCTTTAGTGGTGTGAACCGTAATTCAGTATTTTATAGAAATTACAGAAATCGCTGGTAGGTGTTTGTGTTCCACTGAAAGTCTTACTCATAATTACTTCCCAGGTCCCTGCTGTAACCCTATATATATAAGGGAGTGAACGATAGTTGTAGTGCTTAAGTGAAGAAAAAAAAACTACTATAAAGAAATAAGAAAAAAAAGTTTATAAGAGAAAATTACTCTAAAATGATAAAGTTAAAAAATACTTATTAAACTAATGAGAGGAAAAACTAACTATTTACATTTTAAAAGAGATAACAGAAAATAAAAAGAGAAAAAAATAAAAAGGAGGAAAATTACATTTAAAGAATAGGAATTAGATTAAAAGAATTTTTATGATTTTTGGGTTTAATGAAAAAAAATAAGTGTTATGAAAAAGACAATAGAACTATAAAAAGAAAAAAAATGGAGTTTTAAAAGAAAAATAAACACTAACATTAAAAGAAAATGAATACTAAATGGAGCATAATAAGAAAATTAGAGCTAATAATAAAAAAAAATAAAATGCTAGAAAAGAAAATTACACTACTATAAAGAAAAGAAAAATGGGAAATGAAGACTAACAAATGAACATTAAGCTAATATTAAAAGAAGAGAAAAGAACAAAAAAATAAATGCTAGAAAAAAAGCAATAAATTAACATTAAAAAAATATATAAATGAACATTTAAATAAAAGCTATATTACAAAAAAAAAAAGAAAAGAAAAGACACATTGGCATTAAATTACAGATTAACTAATAAAAGAAACATTTAATTAAGATTAAAAGAAAAATTAGCATTAAATGGGTACAATATTGACAATTGCAACCATTTTTATGTAAGTGTTTATATTATAACAATAACGACATTATTTAGTCGTATTGTCAAATTATGTTAGTACTAATTGATGAATTAAAAAAAAGAAAAAGACAATGTGTTTAGTATGGATGTGTAAGCTAAGAAATTAATTAAAACAACTAAATTAAATGAAGCAAATTAAGTAAATAAACAAAGTAAACTATATAAATGAAAGAAATACTTGAATTGAAAATCGAATTTAACCCGATCGCTCCGAAAGAGAGGGGATGGGCTAGAAAGATCGAGGATCTAAACGAGGTACCTGGATTA
>JAOTRH010181637.1:0-11981 GCA_034768845.1 Heliamphora exappendiculata | reverse complement strand
TAATCAAACACAAAATATTGACTAAAAAATTATTTTATTGTTAAAAAACTAATAATATATAAGTTAAAAACTTGATGTATAAGTGGTATAATATTTTATTCAATTTCTTTCGTAAATTAAATTTTGTTAAAATAGGATTACAAACATATTTTTTTAACTTAAATTTATATAATTAATTTTTAAATTTATTTTAAAACATATTGAGACCCTATATAGCAAACTCACTTTGAGTCTCAAAATATTCAGAATCGGCCTGTGTATGAATGTATGATGTTGCATCATCTCATGAATAGAACCTATGCCATCTTATGAATTATTTATTTATTTATTTTTATATATTTTATTTAGTATTTAATAACATAAGTATTGACACATGAAATATATTACTTAAAGTTAGTTATCAAATATAATCACTACTACAACATTCTTATTTTTATTTCTCAACATGGGTTCAATGTCAATACTCGTGGTCCAACCGCATTTTAGCCTCAGTATACATTAAAAGAAGGTGTTATTTATAAGAAAAAGAAAAGAAAGAAGAAAAAAAAGTTGGAGCTATTTTTTATTTTGTTTAGTTATTTAAGAAAGAAAAAAAAGTGGCAATATATTTTTTTTACTATTATTGGTTTTGATAATATAATTAATAGATAAAAGAAATGTGTTTAATGTCTATTTATTTTTTTAGTTTCAATTTCGTTAGAGTCGGTTTGTTAATGAGTAATTATTGGGTGCTTTTAGAGTATTATATGATAATTTTATCTGGTGTTTTTATTTAATATTGTACCGATAAATTTTATAATAAAAATATAATGATTCATGTTTGATATAAAGATAAAAAAATAACCTAAATAATATAAATTGTAATAATTTATTGATAGAAAATACCATATAACCAAGAGTACTTTGCCGTAGTTGAGATCAAAAGAGTCTGCAAAAGACTTTGGCGCCGTAGTTGTGATCCTTGATTCTGTGTCATCTTCATTTTTCAAAAAAATAAAGACTTTTCTATTTCTATTCGTATCTATGGTGAATTGATGTATATGATTGGAGTCATTTTTATTAAATGTTTTACTGAAAAAGTCATTCATACAAAAAATAAATTTGATTTGAGATTGTGTTTGGCTTAGCTTTTTAAAAGGCTTTTTGATTTTTTAGTTTTTTTTTATAAAAAAATAAATATGAAAAAAATCAACTGATTATAATAAGAGGTTAAATCAATAAGTTTTTTAAAATACTTTTAAACAAAAAGTTTAAAAAAAAAAAATTAACCCAAACATAAACTGAGATGAATAACTATTGAACTACATTTATCTTTAAAATAAATGTGCAATCTACTTTTAAAAATTTCATTGTCATCCATTTATTTGACATTATTTACTGGTGGTGTTTATTTAATGATGTGGCAAGCACTATTCTGGGTGCAACAATAACTGCATACTTTTTTTTTTTTTTTTGAAATAGAACTACATACTTTTATTTGATGGGTGAAAGATAAAAAAATAACTCATTTATTATGTATTAAATTTTTTTATTTATTAAAAATATCGTATAACTAGTAACGCGCAATACCTAGAAAATAACTAATATTTTTATGAGAGCAAGAGAGTGTGCTGTGGGACTAATTATTCGGTGCTCTAAGAATGCCACGCGACAATTCACATGACACTCTTATCCAATCCCGTGGCCATAAATTTAATAAAACGAATACTTATTTTTTTTTTGTGTGTAATTATTAGATAAAAAATAATTTCCATAATATAAATTGTGATGATGTATTTATCAAAAATATTGGGTTGTCATACACACGGAAAACGCGTAATAATTTGCATTGCTGTGGAGCATGTTATGGAACATTTATGAGGTATGACCCAATGATATGATAATTTAAAGCAAATTATTAAATACTTTTAGAATATTATGTAAGTAATATTATATAATATTTGTAATAAATAAACGATCGTAACTACACAATGTTAATCATTTTTTGTCTCTTAACCATCAAATAAAAATAAATTATTATGTCTATATCATAAAATTTATAGTTACCATATACAACATGGTATTGAGTGTGCACTGAATAATTGCTCATAACTGAAACCGTCGTCAGTGAACAGAGCAGATGACGTCGTTTTCCCTACAACTTTTCCTGTACGCCGGAAGCCAAACAAGAACGTGCTCCGGTTGCCATTTCTCAACTGTTCTTCTAAAACTGGTTTAATACATCAAGTCCCAAGCAACCAAGCTTATTAATTATAATTATAAAATTAATTTTAAGTAATAAATAAAATTTGAAATTATAAGGGATAGAAGCATTAAAAGAAAAAAACCAGTAATCTCACCCCAAACTTTTAGCATCACTAATAGTTTTTATTAATTTTACTCTTAATTCTAATAAAAATAATGGAAAAAAATATGTTAACTAAAATATATGACAAACCAAATATATTTTCTTGACTGTATGCTTATATTATGTTTTTAATATGAGATAAGAGAATTAAGAGAAAAAAATTACCATTTAAAATGAAGACAAAAAAAATAAATATGAAATGATGAGAAATGAGAGAGTTAATTACTAAGAGAGAGGTGCTATACATGCCACATCTTTTGGGTTTAGTGTCTCGAATTTTGACATCTAAGTTCAGTAGGACGTCTGAACAGTATGAGATCAATGGAGAAAAAAAAAAGAAAAAAACAATTTTGGACCTTTACATATTGCAAATAAATTGAGAGGTAGCTTTGACCACTCGAGCGCTCTGTGCGGCGCAATAATTTTTCGCGTAGCTAGGCTGACGGATTTTTTGACCTAATTTTGTAATTATATAAGAATTTTATGTCTAAAAGCCCTAAAATGACTCCTAAAAGGTTTATACACTTGATATGCTCGGTTGAGATGTTAGAAATAGTGTAGAGAAAAATTGTGAAAGATTCAGTATGAGGCTATACGCAAAGATTGTGACGTTGAAAATGAAACTTGTATGCCATATTGGTGAATAGTGAATTGTTTCTTCTCCTGTAGGAGTAGACAGTTATTTGAATTGCGTATATTCTCGTGTTCATTTTGATTGACGCATTATTTATTTGCTTTGTGTGGATCGTAGACTATATAAATTTTTTGTTGCCCAACCAACCATATTTTAAGAATTTGTGTACTAATATCCCAACAACATCAACATTATCATTCTTTGTAAAATAGATATAAACCGAGTATTTTAATTAGTACGATAAGTCAAATTTGAAATCTTGTTGTGTATTTTATTTTAAATCTTTCATAACAAAATATATTTTTATGCATAACATAGTTTTTTTAATTTCTTAATTATTATAGAGAAAAAGAAGAAAAAATGATAATACATTTTTTGTTCCCCACATCACTTATTTTCTCTAATTTTCTTCCCTTCACATTGAAAATTCAGCTCACTTTTATCTACAATATTTTCTTCTAGTTTTATTTATGCTCATGCACTTAAGTACTCCTAAACACCCCCCCCCCAACCCAAAAAAAAAAAACAGAAAAGAAAAGAAAGGAAAGAGAGGTTTAATTTGTTACAATGTCCAATTATGAGGTTATTTGTGTAATTTTGCAAATAATAATTAAAAAGTAAAAAGGACAGGAATGCTTCTGTTGTTAATTTTGAATGTCTTTCTAATTGAGCCAAGTGGTGTGAGTGGCCGGCTTGCGTTAAAACTAACACGTAGGCTTGGCAGAGGAGCTGAACCATTCTAAGTCTGTGTTAAGAATAACATTTTTGGTAAATTACACTGATTTTTTTTGAAATTTTTGATAAAAATAAAAATATTCTTTTATTTAAAGAGACAAAAATATATATACTCAGATAATTTATTTATTATCAGAGACAAAGCCATATATATAGGGACTAGTGGGGATAGATGACCCAGTGACTTTTTGAAAATTTTTATTTTTATTCACATATATTTTAAAATATAACAATTACGCCCTTAGTGAATTTATATTTTGACTTCATTATTTTTTTAACTCATTTATATCTCGAACATAATTAAAATGCAAAATCAAAAAATTATTCTTATTTTTATATTTCTCGCCGACACATGACACATGAGCATGAGGGATTTAGGGCTATGGTTTGTGACTTTCCAAGCAAACTTAGTCATTGTCATCACAAGCTCATTGTCGCATCACGCCGCTACTGCTCGCCTCCTGTTGCCACGCTACTCGCTAGCCTCCAAGTACTATACAATTTTTTTTTTCATAATTTTTATATTTTATAGTGCCCTAAATTTAATTTATGATTTTTTTATTTAGTGAACTAGATCTGATGTTAAAATAAATTTTTTTTATTTTTTATTTTTTTATTTAATTTGGTGCACTTATGAGTTGTGATTTCACTGACTTGTGGGATTTTTATTAATTTGTATTTAAGTCTGCAACTTCTAAATTGTTGAATTTTTAGAACTTGTGGAGTTTTTGTTGAGTTTTTGCTTGTTGTTGACTGTGCTTATTTTTTGTTTACATATATTTAAAATGGATATGAACATTTTGATTAGTATTTTAATTTATTTTTTCTTTTTAATTATCAAATAAAATAAAGTATACTTACAGTTCTAAAAATATGCTTCCACTGAATAATAATCTTGGTACCGTCCCTGTTTATTATCAAAATTAATTATATATAATTATCATAACTTATAATCAACTGTATATAAAAACTACATATAATGATAATATTGTTTAATTTGATCAAAAAGTAAAAAATATTAATAACTTTTATCTAATTAATTAACTTTAAAAAACAAGTTTAAAAACTAATTATTAAACTAGCTTTGTATTCAAACAAATTTTTTTGGCTAAAAAAACTTAAAAAACAATTTTGAACTAATTACAAATCAGGACATAATTTGCATTGCTGAAGGTCTCCATTGTAGAAAGAAACAGTGGATCAAAGATCCGTTTGTTTAAATAAATAAAATTTTTTAGTAAAATATTTTATCTATTTTTTAATATTTAATTGATAAAAATAACGTTAAATATTTTTTTAGTAAAATAGTTTACATTCAAAGAACAAAAATAATTTAAATAAAAAAAATGTTGACCATTTTTCACGTCAATAGCTGTCATGGTGATGCAATAAAGGCGACAGTAGTAAAGGTGGTACGGCAGTAAACGAAAACAACTAACAAGAAAGGAACAATCACACACAGAAAATACGATTTATGTGGTTCATCTAAAATTAGGGTTATGTATACGGAGTTGCGACGACTTTCACTATAATAAAAGGCGGTATAAAGTTATAAGAGCACTAAATTCTAATTGAAGTAACAAATATAAAGACCTACAACCGAGTCAAAAATAAAAAAAAATAGGTCAAATTTTTTTTCGACTAACGTCCTCACCTCTATTTCATGGACAAAGTCTAAAAAAAAAATTTATTTTAATCCGCAATACTTTTGCGACGAGTCGAGTTATGATTCAGATTTCTAAAATAATCAGACTCTACACGCCTAACATAAAGTGATGGTGACAACATTGATAGTGGAAGCAATGATCGTAGTAAAAATAGTGGTGGTGATAGCGATGGTAACAACTGTGGTAGTAGTAAGTCTAGAGGCAACAGTGGCAGTGGTAGCGATGGCAAATGTGATAACAGTGATTGTAAAAGTGGTGGCGATGTTTGAGGTGATGGTAATAATGGTAATAGTAGCGACGATGATGGTAATAGTGCTAGTGGAAGTGTGGTGGCGATAACTACGACGACGACGAGAGTAATGACGGCAGTGGCGACTGTGATAATGGTGGCAGTGGTAATGGTGGTGTTAGTAGCATATTTTGATCAAAATAATTTTTTTTTAAAAATATTTTTTAAGTATCTCCAAATACCGGAAAATTAACATAAAAAATTATTTAAAAAAAATAAATTTATATATAAAATAATTTTTATTATAAAATATTTTACAAACCTAAACGTGAAAGGTAACGGCACCATAACACTATAAATTAGTTGGATTGGATGGTTTTAGATGCATGAAATGTAGAAGAATTGGGCTTCATTTTCACTTAGATATTGAAAAGATCTGGCTTATGAATAAATAGGAAGGGTATAGAGAAGACTCCACCATATAATTTCAAAAAATCTGTCAGGAGAATTTGACTCATGGCCTTAATTGCAAGATTGTATGAATCTAATGAACCTTGAAATCTGCTGTGAAATAAGAAGAAAGATAGATCGTTTATTTGTTTGAATAATTAAAGAAAGATGAATTATGGCTCCGTTTTGAATAATTGTTTATTTATTTTTATTTTTATTTTTTGTACTTTTTTTTATTATTTAGTTAAATTATTATATTTTTCGGCTCTTTCTCATCGAAACAAGCTAAAAAATAAATTTTTATCAAAATATAAAAAAATTAAAAAGGACAAAAAATAAGTCAAATAAACAATAAATCAAATTTTATATTGTATATTTTTGTCTTCAGTGAACTCTTTATATTTTTAGATCAATTTATTTTTTATTTTTTTGGTTCATTTTCTCAAAACAATTTGAAAAAATAAATTCTTTTTTTGATCAAAAGATGAAAAAATTTAAAAAATACAAAAATAAACAAGAATTACGAAATTTATCCCAAACATGGCTACATAACTAAACAAAGTTGTCTTTCACTTAAAATTTATGGATATATTTAGCTCATTATATTCTCTTTTTTTCATAGGGTATTTTCTGCCGATCTTCACGTATAAATATAAGTTTTAAACTGAACCATATAATTTTTTTTTCTTATTCGATTTAATTTAATCATAACATAAATTTACAACAATGCTTCTTGTTCTTTTTTCTATTTTTTTTAAATATTTTATTGTATTAAGAATATCTTTGTAAATTCACATTCTAAAATATAGAAAGCTAGATTTGAATAAAAAGATACAATAGTGAGAATTATTTCTCTATATCTATAATCCATACTATTATAAAAAGAAAACAATAAGATCAATGCAAAAATTTGATAAAGCCATGTCACATGACTTTTACTTTTCTTAATAGGGTAAAAATTACTTTTTCCTATAATTAACAAAAGATAAATATATAAGCTTAAATTAACTACAAATAAATTCTCACTCTCCACATAAGTACCCATTTCCTATATAACTTTTTATATAATTTTTTTAAAATATTATTTTCTTTATTTTTTTTTGAAAAAGTTATTTAACACTACTAATTAAAAAAAATATTACACTAGCATTGCTAGAGCTACAACTTTAGTATCTATACTACATATAAAGGAACCCATGAGCAAGGCTTCAAACATTTGGGTTTCTTTTATTACCTACAAGTTAACTATCACTTTTAATTATTATAAAAATAAATTTACAAATTAACTATCACTTCTTTAATTACTTTTCAATTTTTAAAATTTAAAAAAATAATTGCACACATGTGTGTGCCACACTTCTAGTTATAATAAAAAAAGCACTATAAATATCTCAATTTTTTGATAAAGTCAGTGACTTATTTGGTATTTTTTAATTATTTCTTATGACTTCTTATTTCTTATGTAACCACCGTCATCTCACATAACTACCATGATTTTACATAACTTTTTAGATAAATTTTAAAAATATTATTTTTTTCTTCTTTATTTCTCAAAAAATTAAAACAATTAAATTATAATAAAAAATACACATACATGTTTGGAAATCATAATTAAAAAAAATCTAAGTGTATATATATACATAAACTTTTATATTTGCAAGTGTTAGTGACTGTAAAAAGCTGGTTACCATTAAGTTTTTCATCTGCAGCCAAAAAAAAAAGAAAAAAAAAGAGATAAGTTTCTCTACTATAATACTACTTAACTGTTTGGCTGGCTGACTCATAACTCATAATTCTCAGAGTTAAGTTCGGTGCTGTTATAACAACTCTTAATTCTCAGAGTTAAGTTCGGTGCTGTTATAATAGAGAAGTTAAAAAAAAAAAAAACACTGTTGTTAGTATGTGGGTAGGGGAAGAAAAGTTTTCCACTCCCTGAGCCAGAGTTCACTCTGCCCTACCCCGGAAACAGACACATTTCCCAGATTGACAGCTTCAAAACCACGCGGCTTGTACTCACAAAAACCACTTTCAACCCACATTTGGACTGGGGTGTTTGCTGCAGAAACTGCATCTTATTCTTATAGCATTTTTATCTTTTATTTTTTTTAAAAATTTAATTTTAATAGTTATACTTTTTGATTAAACTTAATAATTATATCTCTTGGTTTCAACCCAATTATAATAGTTATTGAGTTAAACTCAATACTCACACCTTTTTATAATTATTGAAAACATTCATACACTATATGTGCACTATTCTCCTCATAACAACCCTCCAAAACCACTTTAAGAGGTTTTTTTTTTTTTTTTATAACTCAGAATGTCCGGATCAAATTACGAGTACCTCGACTAATTCCTGAGGACCAATCCCACCGTCCACTGTGGGGATCTCAATTAAAATCGAGACAAAGTCTTGTATGAACTTGACTCTAAAAAATTGATAGCACCTACGAAGTTTCGACCTTGAGATCTAAAAGGAATCATATCTCTAAGTCTCAAGTCTTAACCACCATGCCAATCCTTGGGGTTCACTTTAAGAGTCTTATGGTCCCAACCAAAACAGTACCTCAAACTAGTCAGCTTGTCAGCCTGATGTTGAGACTTAAGAGTCCCACTCTATTTATTTCCCTCAAAACCCCTCTTCATTTCCTCACAACTCCCCTAATTTCCAGGGTCATCATCTTCTTCTGTATTCATCTCTTTCCTCGACCTTCCTCTCCCTCTCTCTCTCTCTCTCTCTCTCTCTCTCTCTGCATTTGCAGTAACTTGGATCATAGATTCCATTACAATTTCAAGAACTGCTTAGAAAAAAAAACCAAAACTCTTGCTTTTGTGCAGGAAAAAATGGCACCTGTTGGGATTTTATTAGCAGCCTTCCTGTCTATGGCCTCGTCCGTTGATGGGTATTATTGGGGCTGGAGTAATGCTCATGCCACCTTCTATGGAGGTGGTGATGCTTCTGGCACAATGGGTATGTTTACCACTTGCTCTCATTTTTTAGTAATTGTTTAATCTAATAGTTTCGAAGTGTCATATGTTATTATTTCCGTGCTCTCATCTAATAATGTAACAAAACATATGTTGCTACATTATTAGTACTATGCACTTTATGAGTATCAAATATTTTTATCTACCTAGAATACTACATGAAATTGGTAATAATATGCAAGCAATGCAATGTGTTATTAGGGGTGGGTTTGGGTCAATTTAAGACTTAATCCAAGACCAACATAATCAAAGTTGGTTATAAGAATTTAGACCTAGCTAAAACCGAACTATTTACGTTTTAGATCTAACTCAACCCATTTCAATTCAAATAAACTTGAGTTAGAACCGGTGTTCAATCACTACTAGAAAAATGCTTTTTGCTACCGGTCGTTTCCATCGCAAAAGCTCACATTCCCAAAGGTGACGCAAATTCTTGAGTCGTAAATAGTCTTAGCGACGGTTGGATGCCATGAAAAAACATTGCAACGGGATGAAAACTGTCGCTAATATTATAACATGTAGCGTCCGCGTGAACCGTATCTAAAAGTTTATTATCGACCAAAATCTAGCATCAAAAAAAGCCTTTTGCTACAGTATTGGTCGTCACAACAACATTTGCTCGACCATAAATGTTATGCCGCAACAAACATTTGATTCCGTTATATTTTGCGAACGTGCACATCAAATAACTCAGCTATCAAACTATTGTAAAGTAATAACTAATAAAATCCAAAAAAATATTAGAGTTTTCTGTGCTAATAAAACTGCATCAAATAATATATTATTATAAATAGAGTTAACAATATACAACCCAATTCCTAAATCCAAAGTAGCAGTTGCACATTCCAGCAAGTGAAATGCCCCACACATGTGCACTAAATTGACTATGACATCTAGCAAATAATATATTATTATAAGCCCCACATGTAGTAGAGACATTAGCAGAAGCCCATTATATATCAAATATAACTCAACCAAATAATATTATAAAAAACCCTTCAATAAACCAATTAAACTAGAAAGAAAACCAAATAAACAAAACAATAACCATTTTAATTATAAATTTGCATAATATAATTTCAAAGGATATTCTCACATTATGAAACACATACCGAATGCAAATATCCACTTATACATACATACATACATACATACATACATACATACATACACACACACACATATATATATATATACATATATAATTTTCTTTTTAATCAAATAGACAAGGAAATACATTTTTGGTTCAATTGCCTACAAAAAAAAAACATGATTTTGAAAAAAAAAAATCTTATTCTCTACCTACTAATACGACAACAAGAAATTCATGATCAAGTGCAGCACCCCATATTATGTACAAATGCACTCCACCACATGAAAGAACTCCTTTTTGGAGAAATTAACGAAATTTACCTTTCAAATAAATGATAGAAAAAAAAAAAAAAACAATCCACCCTAATAACTCCTCTTCACTGTACAATTCAATAAAAAATGTAAGCTGTGTCGTATCCAAAATTAGAACACGTTTTCAAAATTATCATATATGTGATTCATACAATATTGAATGTATATTAGATAATAATAGAGTCAAATAACTGGACTCCCCATTCAATTATGTACCAAGATTTATAAAGTTATATGGAATATTTCTAACTTCTATTGATGACAAGAAAAAAATGCAGTTAACAAAATAGGAACTTTAATTATATTATAATTTATTTAATGATGTTTACTCAATTCATCAATTGTAATTATAGTGTTATTGCTTAAAACCGAATTAGAGTTCTAATACAAGTTGTAAGTTAAAGATACAAGAGCGGTGATATATCTATGTAAGGAAAGATACCGTTAAAATGATGCATTTTTATGAGAAGAAAAGAGTACATGAAAAAATTAACATTAACGAGGGAAATTAACTTTTTGTTTGCGACTACACCATAACCGTCGCAAAGAGATAAACATTTGTGATTGGATGCTAGTCCCGTTGCTAACTGACTAGCACCGTCGCAAAACTAACTAGTTGCAAAAAAAAAGTATTTCGTTGCGACGGAAGTTTTAGCCGACACGAATGACCGGGTTTTGTGACTGCATCAAAACAGTCTTAAATATTAGCCGACACGGTGATATTATCCGTCGCCGATGATTGCTTTTTGCGACTGAAACACAACCATCGCAAATGAGTTGTTGGACAAAAAAAATATTTTTTGAGACTGCTTCATTTTCCGTCGCCAAAAAACTCACCTTTTGCGACTAGAAATACGCCATCGCAAAAAAATGACCGCAAAAAGCTAGATTTCTGGTGGTGAATTAAACTAAGGATTTTTCTAAATAAAAAACTTCTAAAGTAACAATATATGTCTTATTCCTTGAGCAACTTAAACGAAGTATTAAGTTGAGCATCTTAAACCCTTCTCTTTTAATCTTCAATTTGTACATAGTCAACTATAGCCGAGGCCATAAGTAACATAAGTAGTTTTTTATTTTAATGAGGTATGTATATAACATCGGGTCATAAATTAGTTCAGTTTAAAAAAAACTTTAACTTGACAACTGGTATGACTATATTGGTTTAATTTTTTTAAAACCTAGGATTAACTATGGAATCGAACCCTATCAATGACGGTCGAATTAGATTGATTTACAGATTTTTTAGGTCTCTTAGACACACTTACACGATACTGTCAAAATATCTAATAAATTTTTGTTATTTTTTCAGTTTTTTTTTCTCTCTATTATTTCTATTTTTTGTAGTTAGTTATTTGGGTAAATTACACTGATCCCTCTGAGATTTCTGACAAAAACAGAAATTCTCCTGTAGTTTTAAAAATTACACTAACACCTCATCAGGTTTGATTTTAACATCAAAGAGACCCAAACCGTTACAATTTTCGTTCAATTTACCAGAAACCACCGTCCCACCCCAAAATCACC
>JAOTRH010181636.1:0-43235 GCA_034768845.1 Heliamphora exappendiculata | reverse complement strand
GGTTGCCTGTTTCTAACAGTGTGTAAGTTACGACCCTTCGGTTCTTTCAAACCTTAGGTTTGTGTGTAAGTGATGACCCTTCGATTCTTTCAAGCCCTAGAAAACTAGGCACCCTAGGCCCTGGTGCGCCAGGCAAATATTCTTAATCCTAGGTTCTTGTGTAAGTGACGATTCTTTGATTTTTGCACGTCCTAGTAAAAGACTAGGAATCCCAACTCTTGGTACGCCAGGCAAACCTCTATCTTTTTGTGTTAATCATGCTAAAAAAAATTAAAAAATATTAATAAATAACAATAATAAAATCTCTTTCATTTGATATTTGTGTTTTGCTCCTTTTGCCCTGACTTTTTAGAATTAATTTTTTAAAAATTTTAAAAAATTTATCCCAATTTTCTAAAAAAATTTCTCAAATTTTTAAAATTTCTAAAAATTTCTAAAAAAATTTCTCAAATTGCTAGGAATTTCTAAAAATTTTCCTCAATTTGCTAGGATTTTCTAAAAAAGTTCTAAAAGATTTTCTAAAAATTTTCTAAAAATTTTCCTCAAATTGTTAGGATTTTCTTAAAAAATTCTAAAATTTTTTCTCAAATTTCTAGGATTTTTTAAAAATTTCTAGGACCTTCTAGAAAATTTTCTCAAATTACTAGGATTTTCTAAAAAATTCTAAATTTTTTCCTCAAAGTTCTAGGATTTTCTAAAAATTTACAAGATTTTTTAAAAATTTTCCTAAATTTTCTAGGACTTTTGAAGAGTTTTCTTGATTTCTAAAAAATACCCTTTAGATTGCTAGAGTTTGCCCTAAATTTTTAGTAAATTTTGACAAAATTACCCTTTTAGTTTTCATGCTCCAGAAACAAAAAACAAAAATTTTCCCTCATTTCTTTTTATGTTTTTCCTTAAAAAAATAAATAATAATAATAAAATAAAAAAATAAAAATTTCAAGCCTTTTATTTTATGATAATCGCCTTTTCTTTTGTTATTTGTTCAAATTCTAAGTGTTCCTACTATTTTAAATCTCCATAGCAAAGATACCTAAGCTAATATCAAATTTAAACATCACATCCATATTAAAATAAATCATCATCATTCATCATCATTCATCATCATATCAAAGCACATTATCATATCATCTGGAGGATCCTAAACATGCGTCTACGTTTGATATATCATGCTTTGGTATTTAAAACAGTAAGGATAGGGTACATACCGAAGGTCGCTGACGAGAAATGTGATGGTTGGGCTCCCGCAGAAGAACATCGACGGCGATTGAGTCGGTAGAAGGCTCGTATCATCGCATCCCACCTGGATGTAAGCAATGGGGAACCGAAGCGTAGGTGTGCATATCAAAAGGCGCTAGATGGCCCTCCCCAGCATCAGGGTCCAAGAAGTCAGCCATCGCGGCCTCAGTAGCAGCATTAGCAGCCGCATGTGCCTCGGTAGCTGCCTGTGCATCCTCAGCAGCTCGATGGGAGGCACGCTCTGCCTCGAGAACAAGGGCATCCATTGCAGCAGTGGGCTACGTGGAAGTAACCCCACCAGCAGGAAGGCTAGTGGACGTACCCCTGAGAGTCCCCAAGGAAGAGTTCCCAGTAGCAGAGGGACCCCGTCGTGCCCCAAGGTCGTCGTCTCCCTGGCCCTGGCCCGTCATGAAGAGAAAGGGAATCACGAACAATAAGATAAGCATCGTGTGAAAAAGCAAAAGGCACTAAAGCTTGAGGTACGAAGGCTAAAAGACAAGAGGAAGCGAGAAAAAGTTGAGAGAAGTTTGAGAGAGCGAATGAGCTAGAGAGAGAAAGTAAGGTGAACAAATGAGCCTAGCCCGCGCGCCTTTGTGGGCCTTATGCGCGCCTAGAGGTGGCTGTCGCCATCTCCGGTGTTGGCGACCGCTGGGCTTCCCTAACATTTCCTGGCGACCACCATGATCAAGGGGTTTTTATCCTAGCGACTGTCATGTCAGAGGGGAAACGGTGCCTATCAACGATCATGTCACGATTTTAGGGTTTCTGGGTTTGTGTTAGGATTTTTATCTGATTGTTTTATATGTTTATTTTCATTATTATTGTTTGTGTCATTTTAGCGTGTTATTATATTTTAGCGTGCATTCAAAAACTAAAAATATATATATATAAATAAATAAATAAATAAAATAAAATAAAATATTTTTTCTTATTTTATGCGTGAGTTCTTCGAAAAATAATTTTAGGAAAATCTAGTGTGTTTAGAAATAATTCCAAAGATGATTTTGTGATCTCGTGTCCCGTCTCAAATTTTTAAGTATTAACTCGACCTATTAATTCGTGTTTTTCTTCCCAATAAATTTGACTTTAAGCCGTAACTTGACTTTTAGTTATTTTTCTATCCCGCTTTAATTTCAAATTTTTAGATCTTAACTCGACCTATTAATTTGCGGTTATCCTTCCCGATAAATTTAATTTTAAGCCGTAACTTAAATTTTAATTATTTTTATCTCGCGTCCCGTCCCGAATTTGTAAGTCTTAACTCGACCTATTAATTCATAGTTATTCTTCTCGGTATGAATAGTTTTAAGCCGTAACTTGGCTTTTAACTATTTTTTCCTCGCTATCATCCCGAAATTGTGAGGTCTTAACTCGACCGACCAATTGCTTTCCCGGTTGAGATAATTTATTGGATCCTAACTCGATCCTTTTAATTATTTTATCCCCAGCCAAGTTCTTAGATCTTAACTCGATCTTTGACTTGTTCGTGCTTCCCTTTATATCTTAACTCGATCTCTAGGACTTGTTCAATCACATTCATGTTTATACCAGCATCTGCATCATGTTAGCATCTGTTCATGTTACCATCATATCTTGCATTTTTTCATTTTGCCCAGGAACTACATTTTGGCTGGATCCATAGCAAAGGAGAACGTAGACAACTCGATGAAAATTTGAGTACGACCAACATCATAAGCATGCTTGTGTGTTTATGGCCTAAGATTGACGGCTCGGTCAAATGGTTGTTATCTCTAGGTCTTTGATGTAACTTGTTTCACGCGTTGTTATGAGAATTATATCGAAGAGAGGCAATTGTAGACACCCAAATTTGATCCCGCCTAATATTAGGTGAATCCGATGATGAAAACAGGTGGAATGGTACTTCGGTTCAATTCTCGGGAGGTGATCCAAGCTCGGTATTAGAACCCAATCGTCTGAAAACCTTCAAACCAATGAAATTTTGTTGAACCATCAATAACTTGTTGTCCAAGTCATTCCGAAAGTGGTGACCGCCATGTTCATTGTGACGACCGTCAATAGAACCTCTTAGAAATCTTAGCTAAAAGTGACGGCCGCCGCCTTAAACCTAGCGACTGCCAACTTGCATTATGGAGACCGCCAATAGAACCCTTTGGAACCTTCTTTCAACATGGCGACCACCATGTACAACCTGGTGACTGCCAATTCCAAATGGCTTGACGTGTCCCAAAATGTGGCAGCAACTCATTGGTTGATGAACTCTATAAATACCGTACCTCTGATACGTTTTCAAGGATAAAAAATTAGTGAGAGGTTTAGTGAGAGAAGCTTGCCGAGTTACCGAGCAATTCTAAGTCCCGATGCCGAAGCCCTGCCGAAATACCGAGATTCAAACCTCCGACGCCTACTTTGAAACCTTAGCTTGGATCGCAATCCGAGGATTGGGCCGTTGAAGCACATTTTTTGAATTTAAGAATTCCTTAGCAATCCAAGTATTCCGTTTGGATCCCCGATCTTTCAAACTCCATTTTCTCCCTTTTGGAGTGATCGGGTTAAAATTCAATTTCAATTCATATTTTCCTTTCATTTACATGGTTAATCCTATTTACTTCATGTAATTTAATTGTTTTCTTTAGTTGTTTAGTTATTAATTTTCTCACACTCACACTTAGCACATTGTCATTTTTATTTGTATTCATTAATTAGTGCTAATATTTTTTTTAGCAACTACAATTTATTTATCTTGTTAGTTATTATAAAAAGCACTTACATTGTATGAATGTAATTGCCAATATTATATTCATATCCTCTAATTAAAATAATTGTGTGCTTATTTCCTTTTTATCTCTTTCTTTTATATTAGTTTAAAGTTCCTTTATTAGTTATTATTTTGATTTTTTAACATTCCTTTATTTTCAGCATTAGTTTATTTTTTTTATTTACTTCTTTTTTCTTTTGCTTGCAATGTAGTTTTAATTTTCTTTCAATGCACCTTTTTCTTTCTTTTTCTTTTCTTTCTTTTCTTTTCTTATAATATTAGCATAATGTTCTTTCATTAGCCTTTATTTTTTATTTTTTTTTTCTTTAATAGTAGTGTAATTTTCTTTTTTAGCATCTTTTTTTTCTTCTTTTTTTTTTCTTTTCTTGTAATGAGGCCTTATTTTCTTTTCCTTATAGTGTAGTTTTAATTTTCTCTCTAATGTTCCATTTCTTACGTTTCTTTTCTTTTCTTTTTCTTTTTCTTTTTCTTTTTCTATAGTTTTATTTTCTTTTCATAGTACTTATTCTATCTTTCTTTTTCTTTTATTTCATTAAACCTAACAGTCATAAAAAGTTCTTTAAGCTAATTTGCTTTTTCTTTTTAAATGTATTTCTCTTCTCTTTATATTTTTTTTTGTTTTCTTCTATCCCTTTTACAGAAAATGTAAAAAATAAATAGTTAGATTTTCTTTTTCATTAATTTAATAACATGTTCTAACTTTTTTATTTTTAGCATAATTATTCTTTTGTGAGCTTTTTCTTTTCTTTTAAATTTTTAAATTCTCTTTTGTTATAAGACCTTTATTTTTAGTTTATTTATTAAGTAAACTCTCCTTTTTATATATATAGATTTTTTATGCATATTTTATTTTACATTTAGTATTAAATATTCACCATATTAATGTTTCTCTAAATGTATGTTTTAATATGCATGCTTTTTTGTTACTTTGAAATCATGTTTATGATAGTTTAGTTTATTTCTTACTAACAATTCATGTTTAGGTAATTTTAACAATTTCTAGCATATTTTTGTTCTTTTATTTGAATCATACTAGTTTAGGTTATTTTAATAATATTGCATGCGGGTGTATTCTATGTATCCTTTAGTTAGAAATTGCATGCCGTAGGATTTAAGAATGCATCCCTTTATTTGTTCTAATTTTGAGTGCTATGTACATATGTTATGTATTTTTTCATATTTGATTTTGAATGATCCCTCTTTGCCTTTATTTTTTTTTATTTGTATACATTTGAGAAATTCTATTAAAGAACCAATGATAATTAGTAGAGGCCAACCTTATAGTTGGGCGAACGATATGAAAAAATAAAGGCCTAGCACATTTTTCGATTCGTACCTTAGCTCCTGAATCCTCTTTCTCTGGTTAATATTTTCAAGATCAGTAGCCATTTTATTTTTTTTAGTTTTTTTCAAAAACTAAATGGCAACTCCATTTTCAACGAAAAGGGATTTTCAAAATTTAGTTTTTAAGGTGTTAAAATATTTTTCAAAACGATCCCCAAAATCCCAAGGCCATAGGGTGCAAAAGGGTTACCTACAAACGATACTTGAAAGCATTATGAGGACCGATGCTATGAGAAGGAAGGACAAGCAAGAAATTTCAACCGGGTATAAAAGTTGATACAAAGGCTTGGGGTAAACGAGAATAGAACTTATAAGGATGAAGTTGCGAGGTTCTGACAGTGGCTCTCGATACAATATCTAAAACCTCTCCTAGTGCGTACTCCCATCTACCACCTTAAACTAAGATAACTCGTTGCCGATCTCAATGCCCTTACTCAACCTTCGCATGTAGATTCCCTGCTACTTCTGGTCCCAGTAATGTCCTAATATGACTCGCTATAAGACATAGATAGAGTGGGGACCACATGCTCCTAGAACTCACCCTATTCTTCGAATTCTTGTTCTCCCTCTAGAACGACTTCCTCCGAGTACTCCTAACCTGTGGAACGAATGCCATGAGCCAAAGCCAGTAGAAAAAAACAATAAACCTTTTAACCAATTTCACGGTGCAAAATTTACCACAACACATACCAAGTAACACTTAAGCACGCTTTAAAGTCAAGGAGACAGACAAATTTATGACATGATAGCAGATAAGTCATTAAACATACGTATGAGATATTGTGTATGCAATGCAAATGCCCAACCCGACATATACCCAAATCATAATAGGAATTCCACACCGGGAGTTTCCAGAGTAGACTTTTATGGGTCATTGATCACTAAAGCCATCATCGTGCCTCGTTGCGAATAGTAAACGCTCGCCTAGGCTTCATACCATAGCCGTTTTACTTAATCGCAATGGCGTGGGGTCCGAGCCACCCTTCGGGCCATCAAAACAATTTTCCTTCATATAATAAATTGGTTTGTCCCACCTTAAGACTCGTGATGCCTTTGTCGGTGTCAAACCAAAGTCTAAGTAACAATCAGGAATTTCAAGAGACACTTCACAATATTCAAGTTTCAAGATGAGGGATTTAGGACCGCCACTATTAGGCTCTCTCCGAATTACCTTTCCAAACACCATGGCAATGGGATTTAGGTCCGCCATAATAAAGCTCTCTCCAGAATTACCATCTCAGTGGGATTAGGTCCGTCGAATTAGGCTCTCTCTAAAATTACCCAATTCGCCCGTGTCAACACCACTTCCATAATATAACCATAACTCAATGAGCGACGAAATCATAAGGACATATACCCAACAATATAACCGAGGTACAAAATAGCCAAACCTAAGGTACAAGATGTATACCACAGGATGCCCCAAGTGCAATGTAATAATGCTTATGATATAACTACTCGTATCTTAAAGTACAACTTAACAATAGCATGGTATGAAACTAAACATGGCAAGACATACAAACCAACATAGCATAAAATACAAGTCTTTAAAGCACAAGGTACAACCATTAAAGCACAAAGTATAAGTATGTGAAGCACAAATTATAATTCATAAAACATGGCTCAAATTTAGTGGCATGTATTCTAATCATATTGTCATTCTAGAATATTAACTATCCAATTTAAATTATTTAAAACCTATACTTCAAGTCCCACATTAAAATATGTCGACTACACACTTAACAACTTAAGGGTAAATATTCAAGTGTCAATTTAAAAGGCATAACAATAATTTGGAGTACCTAGACATAAAATTAAGTTCTGATTTTTGGACACCATTTAGATAAAAATATTTTTTACAACTCTTATGTTTAACACTAACCTAGACATAGAATTAAGTTCTAGTTTTTGGACATCATTTAGATAAAAATATTTTCTACAACTCTTATGTTTAACACTAAGATCAAAACTTAGGGCAAATGGGTAAATAAAACATTCTAAGCGAAAACAATTCAACATTTTTCTCAAAATTTTACTAAACATACGCCTCTGCTGGTCTCAATTTTTAGGGCATCAAATCAAGTCACAATGAGCCCATTTGTTGATATGTTCTAGTTCAACATCTTCCCTACAAGTCTTATGAAGGGTTTTAGGAGTGGTTATTTGAAGCAAGTTTTATATATAAGCCATTTTGTAAAATAGGCTCTCTCAGCCGCCAAACCCTCAGCAAAACCGATTTTAGATAAAGAGTTGGAAACAGGTTTGAGGGACTTTCCCGAGGTATATAGGTCTTATTTTTGGACAGCAAGTAGTTTGAAATGTTACCGATAAGATTCATGTTGACCACGCTTGGAGTAGGTCACTAAAATAAGGGTTTTTTGCTATACAAAAATATGTCTAAGAAGTGTCCCTTAATGGCTGAACTACAACAAAGAGTTTCAAAGGGGTTTGGACCTATCAAACCTCTAAGAAGTGTTCGTTTTGGTGGGTAGTTATATAAACATGTCATCTACAACTTTTATGTTTTGGCCAAAACTCGGATCTCATTGTAAACTAAGGTTTTTAGGTCGGTATTGTCGACTAGTCTAAAAATAATACTTTGGTAGAATTGCAATATCTCGAATTCTACTCACTCAAATGAGTTGAAACAAATTTTGGATAAAAAATAAAACAAAAATGCAAATCTAGACATAAATAACATGCTTAGATCAATTTTCTACATTGAGTTATGGAGTTTCAAAGATCGGGGTAGAAACATTATGGTACTCAAAAATTAGGTTCCTATATATTCAAGTCTCCTACTTATGATATGTCAAGGTTATGTCACATTTCTTTGCATGCTTGTGTTTTATGTATGAATATCAAGATTCTAGAACCCATTTAAGTCATCAAATTCAAAAATAACAATACACAACCACATCTCATTTCATTCAAAAACATAGCAGCCCCTAGTTTTTTAATACGATGCATTTTCGGTTTGTTTTCGGTTCTTGATTTTTGAAGTGTTTAAAGAGATGAGTTGAGAGATATTTTGGATGATATTAGACATAAGGTTTAGAGCTTTTACTTGCTTGTTTGAGAGCTTAAAGGATGGTGGATGACTAGTAGGACTTAGCTTTTTGAACTATGGTCTCCAAAGACCTTTTTTTGGAATCCTTCTTCTTTTTCTTTTTCTTTCTTCACTCAACTCACCAAAAATCTTCAAGAACACTTTAAATATAGTTTTTCTCCCTCTCTTGACTGAATATTATGGAGGGGAAAGAGGGTGTTTGGCTTAGTTTATATAAGAAAAAACTTAGGGAACAAAATGATCACTTTTTAAGTCATTTTTCTTTTCTTCACATGGGTGACAAGACTTGGTGCAAGTTTTGAGAGATATATTTTAGATTTGGTTGAAGGGAATTTGTCTAGGCCCAGTTTGGGAGACAAAAATCGGATCTTACATCAATCTTGAGGTTTTATCTCGATTTTTGTGCCATTTTGTGTAAGAAAATATTTTTAAAATTAATTTGATACATCTTTTTGATATTTTTTCCTACTAAAACTTATTATTTTAGTAAGTTTATGATAATTTTAGTATTCACATGATTTTTATACCAATTGATTAAGTAGATGTAATCTTTGAAGTCAAATTAAGCTAATGTGACAAGATATGGCTTTTTGACCTATTTTAGTGTGTATGAACTTTAATAATGATATATTTTCTTTGATTAGCCTATAATACCATATTATTATGTATAATACTTGTTCAACAAATCTTAGATCATCATAATGCTTGATTTAACACTAAGGGGTATTTGTGTCATTTTTAATGTTATCTTATCTTTTGCCACTTAATTGTACTTAAATTCACGTGTCAAAATTTAGATTTTTAAGATTTTTTGCTGTACTATAGGAAAAATGGTCATTTTACCCTAATTATGAGAAATTTTGACTTTTAATTTTATATTTATTATTATTTACATAATTTAGGATGTTAAGAGTCTTATTTGAGTATTAGGGTTTTGCATTTAAGCATTTAGTCTTTTTAGTATTTTTGGATCAAATTAAGGTTTTCGCATCGAGTTAGGATTTTCGAACTTCTAGTGACCTAAGACCTCGTCGGCTAACCATTACTAATGCTAGGGTTTGAGCTGGGTCATTACACGGGTCGTTATAGGATGTGAATGCTCAACAGAAACAAGCGGACAAGATTGATGTGATACAGTAAAAGCTCATGGAGATAAGAGCATTAGCCGAGACGGCTAGGGAAGGTGCAATAGCTCCCGAGCCAAGGGCTATAGTCACCATGAGGGAGTTTTGGTAGTTAGACCCTCCAACCTTTTCTAGGGAGTCATATCCCAAAGTGGATACTAAGTGGTTAGAAGTGACCACGACGATCTTTGACACATTAGAGATTATGGAGGATGAGCTAAGGGTGAAGTTGGCTGCGTTCCAGCTCTGGGAAGATGCTAGAGAGTGGTGAAAATTTTCTAAGACAACGGTAGAGGGCACGTGGGCCGCTTTCACCAGACTCTTTCTAGGGAAGTATTTCCTAGGGTCATCGAGGGACACATATCGGGAAGAGTTTCTCTCCCTTATTTAAGAGAATCTGACAGTGGTCCAGTATGAGGTAAAGTTCGCAAATTTGTCGTGATTTGCACCTAAGATGGTGGCAACAAAAAAGTTATGCACCAAGCAATTTGAATGGGGTCTTCAACCTTCTATCAAGGACCGAATTGTGGCGTTAGGATTTCAAGACTACACAAAGCTTGTGGAGGCTATTATCCGGGTTGAGAATGCTATGGCAAAAAGCTGTAAGATTAGATAAAGCAAGTCACATCATGGGATTTCTTGGATGAAATATGAGGGGCACTAGTTGAAGAGGCTGAAATTAGGGGGATCGAGTTCTTACCCTATGGGATCTCAACCGCTGCCACGGTCGGCACCCGCACCATCTATGGGTTCATCTAAACGTTCTAAGCATCGGGAGACGGTGTACTACACATGCAGGCAGCTAAGGCATTGTGCTAGGGATTGCCCACAAAGAGGGTAGTAGTAGAGTCAGACTCAAAAGAGCGCCTCATTTTTTTGTTTTTAGTGTGGTCAGATGGGCCACATCCGTCAAGATTACCCTTAGGGAGGGAATGTATAGAGTACTTTAGGAGCACAACCAGAGCATGCATCTCAGGGACGAAAGGGCAACAAGCTGCCATAGCAGCAGTCGGGAGTGCAATCAGTAAGGACCGCAAGAGGGGCTACTTCAGCCCAGTCAGTGAGGCAGCCGACGACTAGAGGGAACAATGAGCCGAACCAGGGATGAGTATATGCCCTCATGGAGCCCAACACTTCAGTGGCACTTTCCATGCCATATACCATAGCTAGCCCGTTAACCATCTGATGTACTTTCTTAGTGTACCATTCTTGGTCAGTGTTTTTGTAGACACAGGAGCATCGCATTCATTCATCTCATTCGCATTTATATCTGCATTGGGATTAGAGGTAGATGAGTTGGGTAGCGCTTTGTGTGTAGAGACACCGATAGGTGGAGCTACAATGTTGGGGCATGTGTGAAGAGCATGTAAGATGGAGATCGCCGAACACCGTCTAGTGTTCGATTTCATTATGCTTGATATGGTCTCATTCCATTTCATTCTAGGGATGGATTGGTTGATCACCTTTCGCACCTTCATCAATTGCGACCGACGCTGAGTGTTTGTCTGCACACCAGACAAAAATTCTTTTTATTTCATGGGCGATTAAGACAATGGTTTAGTTCCTAAACCTCTTTGTTCACGGGACCAAAAAGTCTTAGCCTCTTTTTCTTAGCCTTTTCTATGACTGAGATTAGTTCTACTCGTGGGGAGCTTCCTCTTGTGATTTGCGAGTTTTTAGATGTTTTCCCAGACAATCTATTTGTGCTTCCGCCACAGCGAGAGGTTAAGTTTTCTATAGACCTCATTTTAGGGGTTGTCCCCATTTCAATACCTTCGTATCGTTTTTCACCAGCCAAATTGCTATAATTGAAGATACAGATCCAAGAATTGTTGGATAAAGGCCTTATCCATCCAAGTGTGTCACCTTGGGGAGCTCCGATGTTATTTGTAAAGAAGAAGGATGGATCCTTACACCTTTGTATTGATTACCGTAAGTTAAACCACGTGACCGTTAAGAACAAGTACCCTATGCCCCCGTATTGATGACTTGTTTGACCAATTGAAGGGTTCATGTTATTTTTCGAAGATCGATTTGAGATTGGGCTATCATGAGTTAAGGGTCAAGGAGGGAGGGAGATATTCTAATGATGGCCTTTCACACTCAATATGGGCACTTTGAGTTTCTAGTCATGCCATTTGAACTGACTAACGCGTTGGCTGCGTTCATGGACCTTATGAACTGTATCTTCTACCTATACCTCGATAGGTATGTGGTAGTGTTTGTGGATGACATCCTCATTTATTCACCATCAGAGGAGGTGCACGAGGAGTATCTTTAATTGCTCTACAATTATTGTGGGAGCATTGCCTATACGCCAAGTATGATAAGTGTGAGCTCTGGTTACCCCAGGTCAAATTTTTGGGGCATGTCGTTTTGGGAGATAGAGTGGTGGTAGATTCATCCAATATAGAAGCGGTAATGAATTGGGAGAGATTGAATAACGTATTCGAGATTTTAAGCTTCTTAGGCTTGGCAGGTTACTATTAGCGATTCATGAGGGACTTTTCTAGGCTTGCAACGCCTATGACGCACCTTATGCGGAAGGGAATTAAGTTTGTGTGGATCGATGGTTGTGAGCTCGCCTTCTAGACATTGAAAGAGAGGCTGACTAGTGCACATATCCTGATTGTATCGGAGATGGAACTTGGCTTCGCCGTGTATTGCGATGTGTTACTTGAGGGGTTGGGTTACGTGTTGATTCAACAGGGCAAGGTGGTTACCTATGGGTCGAGGCAGTTGAAGACTCATGAAAAGAATTATTCTACCCACAACTTGGAGCTCGCCGTAGTGGTCTTTACTCTAAAGACCTTGAGGCACTATTTATATGAAGTGTTCTCGGATCATAAAAGCTTGAAGTACCTATTTTCACAGAAGGACTTGAACTTGCGTCAGAGGAGATAGATGAAGTTTTGGGGTGATTATGATTTTGACCTACAGTACCATCCGGGTAAGGCCAACGTGGTGGCCAACGCCCTCAGCTGAAAGTCTTTGAGCTTTTTAGCTCATATTGCCATTAAAAATGGAGTATGCTTAGGGAGGTCGGCGAGTACGACATATGCCTTGGTAAATCTAGTGATTGTACTACGTTGTTCATGATGATTTCTCAACTCGTCATTGTTCACTATGTCATGGAGGCCTAGTAGCTGGATGTGGAGAGCTTAATGTATCATGAACGAGCCTTAAGTGGCGAGGATGCCAAAGAGTGAACTATCCACTCTGACTAGAGTTTGAAATTTGCAAGAAGGATCCTTGTGCCAGAGTCACGCTGTGAGGACATGCTCCGTGAGTTTCACCACTCTCATCTTGTGGTGCATCTGAGTGGACCAAGATGTATCATGATGTGCATAGAAAGTTATGGTGGAGGGGCATGAAGAAGGATGTTGCTCTTTTTGTTTCGCGTTGCCTTACTTTCCAACAAGTGAAGGTCAAGCATCAGAGACCGACGCGCCTGCTGCAGCCATTGCCAATGTCTGGGTGAAAATATGAGAACATTATAATGGACTTTGTGACAGGACTTCCTAGGTCACCGAGGGGGCATGATGCCATATAGGTTGTGGCGGACAAGCTGACTAAGTTCGCACACTTCCTATTCGCATGACGGATTCTATTTATAAGCTTAGAAGGTTGTACGTAAGCGAGATCGTTTGTATAAGGACCCATATTTTTAAACACAAGTTAAGAACTCTAATAGTGGATTCTCAACCGAACAGAAAACTCATGAAATCCTAATAGTAGTTCTCGAAGTCACACGTACGCCAAAAACCCTAATTCAAGATAGGCCATTACGATTTCTTAGAGATTTAACCTAAAATTCAAGGTAAGCCCAAGAAGTCACCTAAGGCCCAAAAGACAAGCAATGAGAAATCCAGCCCTAGGCCCAATAGAAATTAAGAACTAAAACTCCAATGAAACCCAAAACTTTAACAAGGCCCAAAAGCTAAAATAAAAGCTCAAGAAAAGATCATGGTCCAACTTAAATTAAAGGCTCAATTATCAAATTAAGCCCAATAAAAATAAAAAGAAAGCCCATGGGCCAAGGCCAACTTAAAAATAAAATAAAGGTCTAGATTTAATATTTTTGACCCAAAAATTTAAGTTCAAGAATTATTAAATACAATAATTATTTAAATAAAAAAGGGGTAAGGCCCATATGGCTGGCCAACCTAGGAAATTGTGCCAAAAGTATAGAAGTTGTACTTTTGACATATCTTGAAGATTTGTCTAGGGAACATGCATTTTTATATTACATTTGGACTTTTTCTGTATAAATTTAGCAGTTTTGAATAGTTTTAATATTTTTACATTCTACAAAATTAATTCTAAAATAAAATCTTAATTCTAGAAAATTAAGTAAGTCATATTCATTAATCACTTTTTGTGTTAAAATATCTTTTTGAATATTTTGGACACTTTTCTGCTTCCTTTTAGCTGAAAGAGTTTTATTTAGCTAAAATCTTTCTAACTCTTCAGCATTCATCTCTTGACAACATATCAACCTACAAGGCCATAATTATGAAATTAATCCCTAGCCTATTCTAATTAATTACCAAACAAGCCCTAAGAAATTACACAAGAAGTCCTTCCTCAAACCTATAAATAAAAGGCCATTCCCTCTCATTTTTCTTCATATAATTCGGCCAAGAGGGAGAGATTCTAGAGAGAGAGTGTCCCAAAGAAGAAGAAGAAGAAGAGAAAGAAGAGGAAGAAGAAAGAAGGTTTACAGCTGAAGCTTAAGTCCATCTTCATTAATCAAGACCATCGAGGTAAGATTTTCTACAACTCACCTTAACATTCTCTTCCAACCCCTCTCTACAACAAATAATATGATCTAAATAGTTATAAACAAGATTAGAGATAAGAAGGTTTATAAAGAATCGAATAGGAGATAGCTTAATTGTTGTGCATGGAATGACGCCTTGTGTTTTGTTTTCTTTGCATGAGTTGAACAAGAGTGTTATGTGAATATTAATACTTCTGGAGTACACTATTTTTCGAGCTTAGATATCATATATGGATCCACTATATAAGTTAAACAAGAGTAGGAACAAGTCTACCGAAGAAAAATCAAGAAAAAGCCCTCTTTCTTACCTTACCTGCATTTTTTGGTGAACCAAACAGTGTCTTTTTTAAAACCTTTTTTTACTAGAGATTCATGAGATTATTATTAGCATGTGTGATTTTAGGTAGAGCCCCAAATGATTTCTAAGTGTCGAAATATAATTTTTATGCTTTTACGCCAAAGAAGCAGAAAAATAGTTCACTTTGTCAATTTTTAGAACATTCCAAAAATATCCCCTCAGGTCCATCTTTATGTCCAAAGCTCGATTTTTGAGTTTTCTTTCATCTAAAATCTATTTAGAGTGATTTGATCTGACAATTTTTTCTGAAACTCGTTTTTACCAAACAGCGTCGTTTTTGGACCTTTTCTGTTTAACAAATTTTGGCCCCTATCTAGAAGCACCTCTCGTTTAGATTTCTTCTTGAGAATTGTTCCTAATATGTATATATATCACCCGGTAAACTTTCAAGATAAACAAATGACGTTTTGTATTTTTAATGTATTTTACAAATAGAACCTAAAATGCTAAATTTTTTTAGTGAAGTTGATTAGTAGTGCCTAAGTGTGTGATTAGTTGTGTTATGTTTAGATCTTGCCGTGAATGAGACTTGTTGATATTTTTATAGTACTCAAAGCATGTTTAAAATTAGTTAGACACCTTGTGTTGGAAGCATGATTAGTGAACCAACTACGCGTATAGGGAATTAAACAATGAACTACGAACGAACATAATTCTTCGAAACAAACTTGGGTTTTGACATGGCGAGGGTTGTGTATTGTGTTATGGTTGACATCTTGAGTCGTGCCTTGTCTCGACCTATCTCAAGGCAATCAGCTACGTACGTGTAGTATGGGATGACGAGGATACTAACGATGGTAAATCGCGCATCATGGTACTTAGCCGAGTACACGTAGTACTAGACGAAAAGGAAGATGTTGCAGAGACAAGGTGTATGGGAACATGAGTGTATGGGAACGTAGTGGTACCATGGTGATGAGGCCCGTTGTGGTAACGCAGCATTGAGTATTTTGGGATGGGTTCTCTAGCGAGAACCAAGAGAAAACTACTTATTTGACAACAATGAACTTTTGGAAGCTTGAACAAAAAGAACATAGTGAGTTAGGTGGAACCCCTTGCATTGGTTAGTGTATAGTTGAGAATGAGGATTTTGGTAGTGTGAACAATGAAAACATAGTTAGGTTGAACCCTTGCATTGGTTGGTGTATATAATTGTGTATCTCTTGTATGTATATTGTTGTGTTTTGGTATGTTATGGATAGGTTAGTTGGGTTACAGTTGTTCCTCTGAGCGTGTAGCTCATGGCATTTAAATGCCAGGTGAAGAAGAAATATATGAGGAGGCAATCCCGGCCGAGGAGGAGGAACTTTGACTCCGCCCGGTGCAGAAGAAAAAATCGTGGAGGAATTCCCGAATTAGTTTAGAAATGTAATATTTTAATTTCAAGACTCAGAAGCACCTTCTGTAATATTGAAAATTCTCTTTTGTTATATTAAAGTCTCCCTCCTTTTGACTTATTCTTTTAAGTCGAGTTAATTACTTATAAGTGAAGTGGATAGTTTAATATATATATATATATATATATGATATTTTTCACAAATAATTAAGTAAAACGTCTTTTAATAATGTGTCCGAGAATCGGGCCGTCACAGTTAGACTCCATGGAGTGCCGGTTTCCATTGTCTTACACCGAGAACCCCGTTTTACCTCACGCTTATAGCAGAGTCTACAATTAGCTATGGGGACGAGCTTACTTCTCAATACTATTTTTCATCCTCAGACAGATGGCCAATCAGAGGGAACTATCTAGATACTTGAGGACATGCTGCGAGTGTGTATCCTAGACTTTCATAGGTCATGGGAGGACCATTTGCCATTAATGGAGTTCACCTACAGTAACAGTTACCAGTCGAGCATAGAGATGACACCTTACGAGGCATTGTTTCGTAGACCATGTAGATCACCTATTTGTTGGGAAAATGTTAGAGAGGCAACCATGTTAGGGCCAAAACTCGTGCGTGAGACCACGGAGAAGGTCATCATAATCCGTAAAAATTTAGTAACCACGCAGAATCATCATAACAACTATGCAGACCGGAGGAGGAGACCATTGGAGTTTGAGGTGGGAGACCATGTGTTCTTGAAGGTCTCGCCATGAAAGGGTTTGATGAGATTTAAAAAGAGTGAGAAGCTATCACCCCATTTTATTGGACCATTTGAGATCCTTTATAGGATCGGAGAGGTGGCCTATCACCTTGCCTTGCCACCACAGTTAGCATCCGTGCATAACGTGTGACGCCCCATCTTCCGAGCACGTCAGGACATACATAAGTATAAATAAGGAGAATATTCTAACCATTCATTCATATTTACATATCATAAATATTACATCATTATGAGTTCTGAATTGTTCATAAGTACATAGAGATTACAGTTTTACCAGAGAATTTAACAAAATTTATAATACGCCCGTGGAAACTAAATAAAAGAACAAAAAGGGAGAAATTTTAAATTCTTCAAACTGCGTTGTCGGGGTCTACTGGTTCCTGCCACTCACCCTGTTCTTCAAAACCTTTTTCTTTTTCGGGGTGACTTCTCCTAAGAACTCCCTTTCCTCACCTGTGGCACGAATGCCAAGAGCCAAAACCCAGAAGAAAACTCTCTAAACTCTCTAACCATTCTCACGGTATAAACACACCACAATGCATTTTATACAACACTTAAATCATTTTGAAATCAAGGAGAGAGGCTAAGATGTAAATACAGTAAATAGGTAAGTATTGGACAACAAATTAAATAGGTAATGAAGAGTTCAATGCAAATGCGTTTGTCCAACCCATTTATAAATCAGCTAAACAAATTTTAAGTGACACAATTACGTTCCCGTACGTTAGGCTCCCATACACCAACGTTCCTGATCACGACGGCGTATAGCGGACATTCGGCTCAAGCCGTGGCACGGCTCAGGACGTACATGAGCCAAAGTCGATCATACCCAACACGATAATCTGAATGGCACCATTACGTTCTTGTACATTAGGTTCCCGTACGTCAGCGTTCCCAATCGCAGCAGCGTATAGTGGCTGTTTGGCTCAATACGTGATACAGCTCAGGACGTACATGGTCCAATGTCAACATATCCAATATAATAACCCAAATGGTACCACTACATTCCCGTACGTTAGGTTCCCCGTACATCTGTGTTTCCGATCATAGTGGCGTATAGCGGCTGTTCGGTTCAAGACGTGATACAGCTCAAGACGTAAAACGGCTCAGGATGTATATGGCCCATTATCAACACCACATCTATAATATAATCATAACTCAAGGAGCGACGAAAACCAAATGGACATATACCCACAAATAAGACCAAGGTACAAAATAACCAAAACCAATATACAAGATGCCCCAAGTGCAATGCAATGATGCTTATGGTACAATAACTCGTATCTAGAAGTACAAATTAACAATAGCATAGTATGACACTAAACATGGCATGACGTACAAACCAACATAGTATAACGTACAAGTCTTTAAAGCATAAGGTACAACTCACTAAAGCATAGAGTACAAGTATATGAGACACAAGCTATAATTTATGTGACATGGATTAAACCTATTTGCATGGTTTCTATTCATCAAATTGTCAATTTCGTACACCAATCACTCACATAATTCATTTAAACTCCATATCTTTAGGTCCCACATTGTGACATGCCACTCATACACAACCAAATTTACGTAAATGTTTAAGCATCAAATTTAAAATTACAACAGTGTTTTGGGGCACCTAGACATGGAGTTAATTTTTGATTTTTGAACACCAATTAGATAAAAATAATTTCTACAACTTTTATGTTTAACACTAAGGTCAGATCCTAGGGTAAAAAGGTCATTTATTTTAATTAAGAGAAAACCATTTAGCACTTTACAAAGAAAAGTGCAGAATTTGGGCTTCTGTTGACCTCCGTTTTGGGGCATCAATTCAAGGCTATGGATCTGATTTTTGGGAAGGTTTTAGTTTAAGGTGTCCCCTACAAGTTTCATGTTTTGTGCTAAGCCTAGTTGTTTGAAACAAGTTGATGATTTTGGCCAATTTATAAAATGGGTTCAGTTAGCATAAAAAGGTTCAGCAGAATCGATTTTCAACAGGGAAAGCACAAGACCTTTGGGGGACCATCCGAAGGTATTTTGGGCTGATTTTTGGTAAGTATCTAGTTTACTATATTAGCTACATTTTGCATAAAAACTATCTTTGGATTTGGCATTTAAAGTAGGTTCTTGGTCCCACAAAAATATGTGACAGAGAGGTTTGTCAGTTACTAATTCACAATAGTGATTTTGGGAAAGGTTTTAACCTATAAAGACTTCATATTTTTGGGTAATTTTTGGTTGAAAATAAGCTAAACATGTTATCTATAGGTTTTATGTTTTTACCTAAGCTCGGTTCTCACTCTAATCTAGGATTTTTATGTCTGCAACTTAAAGTGGTCAAAATCTAATACTCTTTGGTAAAAATGGTGTATCTAGAGTTCTACCCTACGAAATCACTTCAAATCAATTTTTTATGAAAGATAACTTAAAATTATAGATCTATATATAAAAATCACACTTAGATCATTTTTCTACAATAAGTTATGGCAGTTTAAAGTTTGTGGCAAAAAGTTAATATGCCCAGAAAATCAGGTTATTTAGGATTTCGATAACTTAGATCATGATCTGTTTTAATTTAATGTATTTTCTTTGCATGCATGTAATATATTCATGCATACCAAAGTTTCAGAACCTATAAAAGCCATTAAACTCAAAAATAATTACATGCAAACACATACAGCACTAGATCTCATATGAACAGCCCCTAATCTATTCACACGATGCCTTTTTGGGTGAGATCTTGGTTCTTATTCTTAGGGATGTTTATAGATAAGGGTTGAGAGATATTTTGGGTGAGTATGAACAGAATGTTTAGAGATTTACTTACTTGTTTGATGCTCTATATATGGAAGGAGAGTTGGGCTCAAGTTGATTTTTATAACCAAAAAATTAGTGGGTTTCATAATTGTATTGTAATACTTATTTATTTTTTTCTAAAATTCTATTGGACGCATGGGGAGACTTATTCTTTTTAAGAAATTGCAATTCAGATTTTACAGGTGGGAAGTCAGCTGGGGGCCATTTGGGCAAACCCAAATGCTGATTTTTTATTATTTTAGTGATTAAATGAGATTTTGGTACAATATTGTGCAAGAAAATGCTTTAAAAATTAAATTGTTGAATCTTTTGGGTGTCTTATCCTACTAAAATTTATTATTTTAGTGTTTTTATGATTAATTTAGTATTCCCATGAATTATCATAATTTTTATAGCAATTAATTAAATAAGTATAGGCTTTTAAGTCATTTTAAGCTAGTTTGACAAGAATTGACTTTTTGACTTATTTATTGTGTAAAAACTTTAAATAATAATTTGTTTGCTCTTGTTGACCTATATTATTATATTATTGTGTATGTTTCTTGTATAAAAAGTCCTGGGTCATAATAATACTTAATTTATATAATTTTTTCTTATTTTTTAGCTTAAAAAGGCAAAAGGTTACTTTTTATGCACAATTCCCATGGTGGCCAGCCATGCAAGCACATTTTTGTTATTTTTATTATTATTTTGTTTTTTGTTGTTTAATTGTATCTAAATATCTGATTTAGGGTATCTATGTGTCAAATTTTAAAATTTTAAGATTTTTTGCTATAATAAGGGCAAAATGGTCATTTTACCCTAATTATGAGAAATTTTAATTTTTAATCTAATATTTCATGTTATTTACTTAATTTAGGATGTTAGGAGTCTTCTCTAAGTATAGGGTTTTCGATTTTTTAGTAACCTAGGATCTTATTGGTTTACCATTGCTAATACTAGGGTTTTGACTAGATCGCTATACGGGTCGTTACAAGTTGGGTTGTTACAACTAGGGTCTGACTCGGGTCATTACAAACCACCCCCCTTAAACAAATTTCATCCCATACTTCATTGGGTGAAAGGTTATGGATGATTTACGGCATCATTTCTCTTTGAACTTGGGCCCTTATTTACTTAAGTCATTCTTTATTGAGAGTATGGATAGGGTCGGGCATATACGCTCAGTACCTTGAGTATTGGTTGCTTTGTCTTGCTAGAACTTTAAACTGACTGCTACAACAACTTTCAAATGTAACGTTGCATACCTATGTCGTGGGGTTGTTGACTAGTGACGCGTTAGCCAAAAGCCTTACTCTACAAGCACCCACTTTCTCGTAATGATATAACAAATCTAAACTAACATACATCTCCAAGTTGCTAATATGAGCATACCTCTTATCATCGACAAAAGGCCAGGCAGCTTGGATATGTTATTGGTGCCCTTCCAGTCGAGGTTGCTGTTGTTTCCATTGTTGCAGTTGATTTCTCCAATTCCCTTGTCCTAGCTGTTGACATTATGACTTTTTGTGTCCGGGCTGACCGCATTCATAGCAAAGCCTTACCTTTGTAGGTTGACTCCTTGCTTGCCTTAGTCTGTCGGTCGGGTGGTATGATTTTTTGGGAATAAATTCTCTATTGTTCCTTAGTGGTCCTCCTTAACTAGTACTCTTCTTTTTTTTACTCCAATTCCTTTTAGAATTGACTAAGTCTGTTTTTACCAATAGGGCTGCTTGTACTACTTGAGTGTTAGTTGGAAGTTGTAAGCAGATGACTCTAGTTCGGATAGAGGGTTCTAGGCCCCACTCGATCTTTCATGCCCTTGATTCTTCGTCAGGTATGATGGTCACAGCTAATCGGCTCAACTCTTTAAAGCGGTTAATGTACTGAGTTATTGACATAGATCCTTATTTTAGCTCCAAAAATTCTCTAACTTGTCCCTGTCAGAAGGGAGCTGGGAAGTACTTTTCTAAAAATAATTCTTCAAACTGATTCTAGGTCAGAGCTGCTACATCTGGGGTGTTGTCAATCATAAACTACAAGTAGTCGGCTTCTCCTTTCAGTAGGTGTGCTGCTAGAGCTACTCTATCGGCATCGGTCTGCACTCCCATGGGGTTAAATAACTTCTTAACAGCTCTCAGCCATTCTTCGGCTACTCTCGGTTCAACGCCTCCCGTGCATGTAAGGGCTCGTTATTTTTTGAGTTCTAATAAGAACGATGCCCTATCTCGGAGGTGAGGACGATTAATGCTGGTGGCAAGCTCACGCAAGACCTGGGCTAACCATGGTACTTCTTCATCTATAGGTCCATTTGCTGGCTATTGATGGTTAGGTCGTCTACCTGCCATCTAAATAAAGAGGGAAGGTGTTTGTGGCTGGTGGGTCTTTTTTTTTCTTTTAGGTTTTAGGATCTCGTGGAGTTAATTTAAAACTTATTTATTTGTATTTCCTAATATTCGAGTTCGAGTACATAATCGAGTTGAGAATACAAGTATTTTTTTTAACGATTACAAAGAGAGAGGCACATAACACATAGGGGCCCAACCAAAATAGGTGTGGATAAAACCATCGGAGTTTGACCACGTAGTCCCACGTTACTTCTAAGTTCCGTAGCATTTTCATTGTATTTTCACGTGCCACACTCCTGCTGGTCCTAAGCGAGCTTTATCAATGATGGCAATAGGAACCTCTGTATAAGTCTCCATTAGAGATGTTGTATAAGCTCCTACTTAGCAGTTCTTGTAGTCGGGGTTGTATATCTTCAAAACACGTTAAGCGTGAACATTGGCAGGCATTTTGTGCTTTAACTCCAGGTAGAGATCTGCTTTATGACTTGATGATGAGTCAGGTGGTTCTTCTGAGGATGTGCACGATCTGAGTCTCCCTTGAAAGCGCTAAACTCTAATAAATTTCTAATCGATCTAGGTCTTAGGAGAGGTGACCTGAGACGACGAGTGGTCAAACGTTTAGCCAAGGATTTTGACTGATGTATAAGACTGCATGATATGTGGCTGGGGTTTAGAATGGATTAGGAAAGGTGAACAAATCCATTACCAAGATTCAATGGAAGATTCCCAAGTGGTTCAAAAGATAGGTCATATGAGGTCATAGATCATGGTTAAGGCAATCACCGTTGACACAAATTGAATGGTTATTTGGGGTTTAAATGTAGGTGAAACCACAGGAGGACAATGAACAATACTTAAAAAAATGTCCTCGTAACTAATCTAGTTCAATTAAATTCTGATAAAAGAGATGTTAAGAAATAGGCATACAAACTAAATATTTGTCCTGAAGTTATGTCGACCTAACGTACTTCAATTCAAGTATCCAAGTCTACTTCCCTAGTAAGAATTTTAAGAGTGTACAAAAGACTTCACAAGATTGCTGCAATAGATTAGGATTTTAGAATCGAGAGGAGATAAACGATGGCAAAGATTTTATCAATGTCGAATGTTTGAAACGAGTAATTAACAAATAATTGATATCAAGTTCTACGATAGAAGAGTTAGTTCGAAGAGGTTGGCTTGAATCGGAGGAGAATCAAATGCAAATATCGGTCATCATTTAAGCGTGAAAACTTGAGGATAAAGGTATTTTCTAAGATTGAGTTTCTGAAAGATTATCAACAAGACTTTGGTGCATAAGGGTTACCGACGAATAACACTAGATGGTACCGTTGAGGACTGATATAAGAAGGAAGAGCATGTAATGAACTTCAACCAGGTATAAAGGTTGATACAAGGGTTTAGGGTAAACGAAAAAAAAAACTTATAAGGATGAAGTTATGGGGTTCTAACGGTCGGGTGATATCTGAAACTTCTCCTAATACGTACTCTCGTCTATCCCCCTTAAAATAAAATAACTTGTTGCATGATTTTTCGATCTTCGATCTTGATGCTCTTACTCGTCCTTTGCACATAGATTCCTTGCTACTTCTGATCCTAGTAACATCCTAACACGACTCGTTATAAGACTTAGACACAACAAATTTTAATTCTTATAATATATAAATGTTAATTATAAATAATACAACACACCCTATAGAGCTTCTACATGACAGAACACATGGTTTTCCACAAGCCTAGGTTCACTAAACCTAGGCTCTGATACCATCTGTGACGCCCCGTCCTTCAGGCACGTCGGGACATACATAAGTATAGATAAGGAAAATATTCTAACCATTCATTCATATTTACATATCATAAATATTACATCATTAAGAGTTTTTACTTGTTTATAAGTACATAGTGATTACAGTTTCACTAGAGAATCTAACAAAATTTATAATACGCCAGTGGAAACTGAATAAAAGAACAAAAAGGGAGAAAATTCAAATTCTTCAAACTGCGTTGTTGGGGTCGGCTAGTTCCTGCCACTTGCCCTGTTCTTCAAAGCCTTCTTCTTTTTCAGGGCGACTTCCTCCAAGAACTCCTTCTCCTCACCTGTGGCATGAATGCCGTGAGCCAAAGCTCAAAAGAAAACTCTCCAAACTCTCCAACCAATCTCACGGCATAAACTCACCACAACACATTTCATACAACACTTAAAGCATTTTTAAATCAAGGATATAAGCAAAGATGTAAATACAGTAGACCTATAAGTATTAAACAACAAATTATGCAGGTAATGAAGAGTGAAATGCAAATGCATTTGCCCAACCCATTTATAAATCAACCAATCAAATTTTGAGTGACACCATTACGTTTCGGTACGTTAAACTCCCATACACCAACGTTCCCGATCACGACAGCGTATAGTGGACGTTCGACTCAAGACGTGGCACGGCTTAGGACATACATAACCTAAACTCGATCATACCTAACAAGATAATCCGAATGGCACCGTTACGTTCCTGTACGTTAAGCTCCCGTACATCATCGTTCAGCGGCGTATAGCTGCTGTTCGGCTTAAGACGTGATACGGCTCAGGACAAAACACAGTTCAGAACGTACATGGCCTAAAGTCAACATATCTAATATAATAACCCGAATGTTAGGTTCCCATACATCAATGTTCCCAATCATAGCAGCGTATAGCGACTGTTTGACTCAAGATGTGATATGGCTCAAGACGTAACACAGCTCAGGACGTATATGGCCCATTGTCAACACCACTTCTATAATATAACCACAACTCAAGGAGTGACTAAAACCAAAGGGACATATACCCACAAATAGGACCAAGGTACAAAATAACCAAAACCAATATACAGGATGCCATCTACAAGATGCCCTAAGTGCAATGCAATGATACTTATGGTACAATAACTCGTATCTTGAAGTACAACTTAACAATAGTATGGCATGAAACTAAACATGGCATGACGTACAAACCAACATAGCATAAAGTACAAGTATTTAAAGAATAAGGTACAACTCACTAAAGCATAGAGTACAAGCATATGAGGCACAAGTTATAATTTATATGACATGAATTCAACCTATCGGCATGGTTTCCATTCATCAAATTATCAATTTCGTACACTAATCACTCACATAATTCATTTAAAGCCCATATTTTCAAGTCCCACATTGTGACATGCCACTCATACAGTTAGCCAAATTTAGGTAAATGTTTAAGCGTCAAATTTAAAATTACAACAGTGTTTTGGGGCACCTAGACATGGAGTTAATTTTTGATTTCTAAACACCAATTAGATAAAAATAATTTCTACAACTTTTGTGTTTAACACAAAGGTCATATCCAAGGGTTAAAAGGGCATTTATTTTATTTAAGAGAAAACCATTCAGCACTTTACAAAGAAAAGTGCATAATTTAGGCCTTTGTTGGCCTCAATTTTTGGGCATCAATTCAAGGCTATGAGTCTAAGTTTTGGGGCAATTTTAGTTTAAGGTGTTCCCTACAAGTTTTATATTTTGTGCTAAAGCTAGTTGTTTGCAACAAGTTAATGATTTTGGCTAATTTATAAAATTGGTTCAGTTAGCATAAAAAGGTTCGGCTGAATTGATTTTCAACAGAGATGGTACAAGACCTTTGGGGGACCATCCGAGGGTATTTTGGGCTGATTTTTGGTCAGTATCTATTTTAATATGTTACCTACATTTCTCGTGAAATTCATATTTGGATTTGGCATTTAAAAACATAGGTTATTGGTCCCACAAAAATATGTGACAGAAAGCTTTGTCAGTCACTAATTCACAATAGTGATTTTGAGAAGGGTTTTAACCTATCAAGACTTCATATTTTTGGCTCATTGTTGGTGGATAGTATGATAAACATGTTATCTACAGATTTTATGTTTTGACCTAAGCTCGTTTCTCACTCTAACTTAGGGTTTTTTATGTCTGCAACTCATAGTGGTCAAATCTGACACTCTTTGAAAAAAATAGTGTATCTAGAGTTCTACCCAACGAAATCACTTCAAATTAATTTTGTATGAAAGATAACTTTAAAGGATAGATCTGGAAATAAAAATCACACTTAGATCATTTTTATACAATTAGTTATGGTAGTTTAAAGTTTGTGACAGAAAGTTAATATGCCTAGAAAATTAGGCCATTTACGGTTTCGGTAACTTAGCTCATGATACGTTTAAATTTAATATATTTTCTTTGCATGCATGTAATATATTCATACATACCAAAGTTTCAGAACCTATACATGCAATTAATCTAAAAAACTACATGCAAACATATATAACGCTAGATCTCATATGAACAACCCCTAATCTATTCACACGATGACTTTTTGGGTGCGATCTTGGTTCTTATTCTTAGGGACGTTTATAGAGAAGGGTTGAGGGATATTTTGGGTGAATATGATCAGAAAGTTTGGAGGTTTACTTACTTGTTTGATACTCTAGGTATGGAATGGTGGATGAACTTAGCTTTAGAATTCCCTTCTAGACCTTCTAGGCTCCTCCTTCTTGATTCTCCTCATTTTTTCTTCTTCTTTCTTCTCTTGGGACACCTAGAAATTTTCTGGTTTCTCAAACACTCTCTAGCAAAGAAAATGAGGAAGAGAGTTGGGCTCAAGTTGATTTTTATAAGCAAAGAATTAGTAGGTTTCATAATTGTATTGTAAGACTTATTTATTTTTTTCTAAGATTCTATTGGATGGATGGGGAGGCTTGTTCTTTTTAAGAAGTTGAAATTCAGATTTTGCGGTGGAAATTCGGCTAAGGGCTGTTTGGGCATACCAAAATCTGATTTTCAATTATTTTAGTGATTAAATGGGATTTTAGTACAATACTGTGCAAGAAAATGCTTTAAAAATTAATTTAGTGTATCTTTTGGGTGTCTTATCCCACTAAAACCTATTATTTTAGTGTGTTTATGATTAATTTAGTATTCTCATAAATTAACATAATTTTTATAGCAATTAATTAAATAGATATAGACTTTTAATTCAATTTAATATAGTTTGACAAAAATTAATTTTTTGACTTATTTTTTTTGTAGAAACTTTAAAGAATGATTTTTTTGCTTTTGTTGACCTATATTATTATATTATTATATATATTACTTATATAAAAAGTTTTGGATCATAATAATACTTTATTTATACAATTTTTTCTCATTTTTGAGCTTAAAATGGCAAAAAGTAACTTTTTATGCTCAATTCCCAAGGTGGCCGACCATGCAAGAGAATTTTTGTCATTTTTATTGTTATTTTGCCTTTTGTTATTTAATTGTACTTAAATATCTAATTTAGGGTGTCCAGTGTCAAATTTTAAATTTTTAAGACTTTTTGCTGTACTAGGAACAAAATTGTCATTTTATCATAAGTATGAGAAATTTTGATTTTTAATCTAATATTTCGTGTTATTTACTTAATTTTGGATGTGAAGAGTCTTCTCTGAGTGTTTGGATTTTTCCTCTGAGCATTAGGAATTTTCCTCTGAGCATTTGATCTTTTTAAGATTTTTGAATCGAATTAAGGTTTTCGGGTCGAGTTAAGGTTTTTGATCTTTTAGTGACCTAAGATCTTATCGGCTTACCATCGCTAATATTATGGTTTGGGCTGGATCGCTACACGAGTCTTTACAATCTGGGTTGTTACAATTAGGATCTGACCCAGGTCGTTACATGACATTTTCCATGTGTATCTATGTTGCGCAAGTATGAGTCCAACCCATCTCATGTTTTGGATTGGACCAAGTTGAGGGTAGAGAATGACATTACCTATGAGAAAAGACCGATGAAAGTTCTTAACACCAAAAAACAAGTCTTACAAGGGAGGACCATTGCGTATGTGAAAGTTTTGTGCCTTCACCATGGGATTGAAGAAATTACGTAGGAGCAAGAGTCAGAAGTTCGTGAGAAGTACCTCGAATTGTTTGATTCATGATGTATGTATAATTTCGCGGACGAAATTTTCTAAGTGGGGGAGGATGTAGGGACCCCGCCCCTTTTAGTTTGAAAAGATTAATGAAACCTTAATGTTGCGTTTTCGGTGAAAAATGATTAACTGTTTAATTTGTGAATGAATGAAAATTCAATCATGATGATAAGGTGTAATGATAATTGTATGCTTGATTATGCATGAAAATAATTATTGCAGGTTTTTGGAACGAGCCTTAAGGCGTTGGAATAAAATTTGAATCATATTTGTTTTCTTTCTTCGGAACGCCTTCCAGCGAGAGACCGATCGAGCGATCTATGACAAATGAGAACTTTAAGTTCGGGATTGAGCCTTTTCTCTTCATTTCTCTCATATCTCTCTCTTTCTCTCTAAGTTGGAAACCAAAACCCTAGATCCATAGTTGAAGCTTCCTTGAGCTCTCCCACCCTTCTTAGAGATCATTCCTTACCCATTCCTTCGTTGTCAAGCATTAGAGGATCACTCAAGGCGTCAAAACTCCTTTTCTACTGATCAGTTGGTGTTTCTTTCGGGTCGAGCTTGCTAGAGGCTTGATTTTCATGGTTTAATCATCTAAGAAGTAGGATCTATGACTATCTGTGAAGATTTGTTATATATGAGTTGTATATTTTCAGTTTAAATATGAAAGTATAAAAAACCTACGTTTTGAAAACCCCAGTTAGGGTTTGGAGCTAAAACATGTTAAATCATGTGGTTTTGGATTATTTGTGGTAATTTAATCTTAATATTACCATGGGAGAACCTTTGACTTGTGTTTTGGAAAAGTTAGGGTTCGATTTGAGTTAAAATCTAGAAATTTGGCGGGTTTGGGGTTGTTAGGCCCGAATAATGAAATTGATTAAATTTTTTATAAATTAGAAATTGTGTCAACACATTGGTATATTAATTTCATGAACCTAGAGGGTATGTGAAAGTGGTGGAGAAACGAGTTGAGAATTTTGGAATAACTCTATAGGTTTGATGAATGCAGTAATAACATGAGACGTTGAATTTGGGTTTAACTATGTAAATTCAAAAGTATGAATTATCGAGATATTTGAATTTGTTGATGATTCAAATCCTAATGGTGTTGCGTTTGACGAGAGGAACCGGGTTGATGGTTGGACTTGTGTCGATTTAAATGTAAATGACTTAATTAAAATATCATGTGAATGGATTGAATAATTAAGATTGGGCTCGAGTAGCTCCTTGGTGAAAGATCGAAAACTTGCGCAATGTATGGTAAGCCCTTCCATCAGATTAATCCTCATAAAAGTGTGATTGTGGGGCGGCCCACCCATCGATGTTTTTGAGAGAAATCAAAAATGTGTGCTCTCTTTGCTAGGCTATTATTTATCCATCAGGTCTCGCATGGCCCGGTAGTGATCACTACGCCTTGGGTCTATAGGCGTCATTCGGCCTTGGTACTTAATCAAATCAAAGAATGAATTGAGATTGCAAAACCTTGTGATGTGATTCATGAAATTGAGAAATGGGGAAAACCTTGATAATGGTTGCAAATTGGGAATGAAATGAAATGTGGAGTCATGGTAACTGTGTTGGGGTTGAGTTGATGAGGGAATAAAAGACTAAACAATGGTGTGTGTGGAATTTTTGTAACGACCCGGTTCGGACCCTAGTTGTAACAATTCAGTTTGTAACAATCCGCGTAGCAATCCAACCCAAACCCTAGTATTAGCGACGGTAAGCTGATAAGATCTTAGATTACTACAAGATCAAAAATTCTAACTCGACCCAAAAATCCTAATTCGATCTGGAAAAGCTAAAGAGATCAAATGCTTAGAGGCAAAACACTAATGCTCATAGAAGACTCCTAACATCTTAAATTAAGTAAATAACAGAAAATATTAGATTAAAAATCAAAATTTCTCATAATTAAGGTAAAATGACCATTTTACCCCTAGTACAGCAAAAAGTCTTAAAAAATTAAAATTTGACACATGAACACCCTAAATCAGATATTTAAATACAATTAAGTAACAAAAGACAAAATAACAATAAAAATAACAAAAATCTCCTTACATGGGTGGCCACAATGGGATGTGCGCACAAAAAGTCACTTTTTACCTTTTTAAACTCAAAAATAAGAAAAAATTGTACAAATCAAGCATTATTATGATCCAAGACTTTTTATACAAGTAATATACATACTAATGTAATATTATGCACCAACAAAGATAACGAAATCATTATTAAAGTTCTTACACACTTAAATAAGTTAAAAAGTCACATATAGTCAAAGTAAGTTAAAGTAGCTTAATTGCCTACATTTAAACAATTAATTGTTGTTAACATTTTTATAAACTATAATAATAATAATAACACTAAAATAATTTATTTTAGTAAGTTAAAAGACCAAAGAGATACATCAAATCAATTTTAAAAATACTTTCTTGAACAATATAATGTCAAAATACCACCAAATAAGCACTTAATGCAAAATTTAAGCACAAAAACCAACCAAGCAACACCTTCGTCGAAATCCCACCTGATGTTCTGAAAATTTTTGATTTCAAATTTCTTAAATAGTCCATCACTTTGCATGCAACCAATTAAAATTTAAGAAATGTAAATTAAAGCATACCTAGCATCATTAGGTCTACTGCAAGCTCTTCTATAAAACAAAGGCCAAACACACCTCATTCTCCTTCATGTATTTTGGCAATATAGAAAGAGAAGGTCCAGATTTATTTCCTCTTAAGTGTTCATCAAGTCATGGAAGAAAAAGAAGAAGAAAGGAGGAAGAAGAAGGAAGAAAAGAATGAAGAACCAAGGAGGAGCCAAGAAGAGGAAGGAGGAGCACTAAAGCCAAGTCCTTAGGCCATTCTCCTTACCTTAGATCCTTAAGCATGTAAGTAAAACCTCTAAACTTTTTGTCCAATATCAACCTAAAACTCCTCTCAACTCATCTCTTAAAACACAAACAAGAACAATAACCAAAAAATTGGATAAAAAGGCGTCGTGAGGAATGAATAAAGGCTATTCACGTGTACTCTATTGTTAGATATGTTTGCATGTGTTTGTTTTTGCATTTAATGTCTTGTATAGGTTCTGGAACATTGATATATATATATATGTACACATTACATGCATGCAAAAAAAATGAACAAAATTTAAACATATCTTGAGCTAAGACACCAAAACCCTAAATGGCCTGATTTTCTAGGTGTTCCAACTTTCTGCCAAGAACTTTGAATTATCATAACTAATTGTAAAAAAATGATCTAAGTGTTATTTTTATGTCTAGATCTATATTTTGAAGTTATATTTCATACAAAATTGGTTTGAAGTGATTTTATTAGGTAGAACTCGAGATATACTATTTTTACTAAAGAGTGTCAGATTGTGACCACTCTGTATTGTAGATATAAAAATACTCGGTTAGAGTGAGAACCGAGTTTAGGACAAAACATAAAACTTGTAGATAACATATTTATCTTGCCATCTACCAAAAATGAGCCCAAAATATGAAGTCTAAGTGGGGAAAAACCTTCCCCAAACTTACTGTTGTGAATCTATGACTAATAGAGCTCTCTGTCGCATGTTTTTGTAGTACCAAAAACCTATGTTTTTTAAGGCCAAATGAAAAAGTGATATTCATGAAAATTGTATTTAGAATATTAAACTATGTATTAGCCAAAAATTAGACCTAGATACTCTCGAATGGACCCCTAAAGGTCTTGTACATTCTCTGCTGAAAATAGGCTCTGATGAACCTTTTAATGCTAACTGAACCTATTTTATAAAATGACCAAAATCATCAACTTATTCCAGACAACTAGCCTTAGCACAAAATATGAAACTTATAGGGGACACCTTAAACTAGGACATAGCCAAAAATCATACACATAGCCCTTGAGTTGATGCCCCAAAATTAAGGTCAACAGAGACCCAAATTCTGTACTTTTCTCTGTAAAGTGCTGAATGGTTTTCTCTTAATTGATATAAATAACCCATTTTTCCTAGGATCTGATCTTAGTGTTAAATATGAAAGTTGTAGAAAATATTTTTATGTAATTGCAGACCAAAATTTAGATCTTAATTCCTTGTTTAGGTACCCCAAAACACTGTTATGAATTTTAATTTGACACTTGAACTTTTACGGGACCACAGCCCGAGGGTATTAAGCACCCAACCAACCTCGTTTACGGGGATTAACCCGAAGGCACGTAGGGACCTACTCTGTGCACGTTTTTGGACTTATACCGAGGAGCAATGGAGGCCCAACTCAACACACCCATTGTCCTAGTACATATATGGAAAACATTTAAAAACCCACAAAGCAGTTTTACATCGCAAGCATAAAAGTGATCTAATCCATCCACATAGAGATCCATAGGCATGTAACAATATAGTTTCACAAAACTGAGACTCAACCCCAAGTGTTAGCTCTAAACCTCCAAAAGTATGTTTTTCACAAAAACACCTCGTTTTCAAGCCCCCGTTTTGAAAACCAGGGGTATCAACACATCCAGATCATGTATAATATCGAGAAAAGGCGTAAAACCCACTTTCACCCAAAAATCAAGGTTTAAACATGAAAAATCACATGTAATGTATTTTCTACTAGGTGAAGACACATGTTATTACATGTATAACACTCATACAACAGTAAAGTCTAGGATCCTACCTCGGAAAGCTAAAAGCACGATGTCTCAAAACGGAACTGCATCAGAACGAGGTTGAGAGAAGGTAGAGAAACTAAGCCCATGTCGCCGACAGCAAGGATCTCCTATCTGACCGCGAAAAACTAAGCACGGGCCCTCCCGAAAGCTAGAGAGAAGGTAGAGAAACGAAGAGAGAGAGAGAGAGAGAGAGAGAGAGAAAATATGCTTGAAAAAGATATTTTGAGACTCAAAAAGATATTTTCTAGACTTTATAGATTTTCACGCCAGGACCCCACCGCTTGAGCGGACCCCTTACCGACATAAGCTCTGCCACACCACCGCTCGAGTGCCCAAGCACCGCTCGAGCAGTCACCTCACGAACCAACACACTGCCACCTGCCCACTCGAGCGCGATCCCCACCGCTCAAGTGGTCATCGCTGGGAGAGAAATCGTGGAAAGAACCAAGCCAAACTCCCGCATGCAAAACACGTATAACACCTATACCAAATATGCTGGTCTACAACTTGAAACATAAACCATACACCAAAAGATACATATACGAAAGAAACACGTCAACATGTATAAATATCTCAAAAAGAAATGGGTCCGGGTCTTACAACTCTCCCCCCTTAAGGAATTTTACCCTCAAAATTCGCTACAAGGTCATGAGGTAAACAAGTATGGGTATCTAGCACGCATTCCGGATTCAAGCTCTCATGTTGCTTCCTCAACCCCATGATGTAGCCATAGGACCTTGGCATAAGTAATTGTTCTGCCCCGTAACACCTACTCCTTTGTATCAAGAATCCTCACTGGACGCTCCTCATAGGTGGCACCCTCATCAACCCGCAGCTCAGCCCAATCTAACACATGTGAAGGATCAGGCTCGTACCTCCGAAGCATAGAAACGTGGAACACGTTATGCACAGATGCTAATAGAGGTGGCAAAGCCAAACTATATGCGACCTCTCCAACTCTGTCAAGGATCTCAAAAGGTCCAATAAAACGTGGTGATAGTTTCCTGCTACGATTGAACCTCATCAAACCTCTACGTGATGAGACCTTCAGAAACACATGATCCTCCACTGCAAACTCCAATGGTCGTCTCCTCTTATCTGCATAACTCTTCTGACGGCTTAGCGTTGTCATAAGGCATTGGCGAATCACAGTAACTTTCTCCATCGTCTCCCGTACCATTTCAGGTCCCAAGACTGTTGTCTCTCCCACATATGTCCAACACACTAGTGACCTACACGGTCTACCATACAAAGCCTCATATGGTGCCATCCCAATACTGGACTGATAGCTGTTGTTTTATACAAACCCTGCCAAAGGTAGGTGATCCTCCCAAGAACCTCTGAAATCAAGGACACAAGCTCTCAGCATATCCTCCAGAATCTTTATAGTCCTCTCAGACTGATCATCCGTCTGGGGGTGAAAGGCAGTACTAAACATTAAGGTCGTTCCCAAAGCCTTCTGAAGACTCTGCCAAAAGCGCGATGTGAAACGTAGGTCTCGATCAGAAACAACAGACATTGGCAATCCATGAAACTGGACTATCTCTTTGACATACAAGCTACTCAGTCGTTCCACCGAATCCTTCACTCGGATGGGGAGAAAGTGTGCAGACTTCGTCAACCTGTCAACCACAACTCACACGGTATCGTGTCCCCTGGGTGATCGAGGAAGTCCTGACACAAAGTCCATCGTGGTATTCTCCCACTTCTACTCAAATATCGGTAATGGTTGTAATAAGCCTGCCAGCCTTTGGTGTTCCGCCTTCACCTTTTGACAGGTAAGGCATCGAGAAACAAACTGGATCACGTCTTTCTTCATTCTCGTCCAACAGAAGTGACGACGTAGGTCATGGTACATCTTCGTGCCTCCAGAATGCACTGTAAGGCGAGAATGATGACACTCACACAGTAGATCAGCTCGGCATGACTCTGGCATAAACAACCTCACCGCCAACCTCAAACTGTGATCTGAACCCACAATCCAGCCCGCTGTATCCTCTCCACTAGCAATACGATCTCGTATCATCTGAGCCTCCTGGTCCATCTATTGGACCTCTAGCACACGTGTTATCAACGCAGGTCGAGTAACAACTGAAAGCAGGGTGGAACCCGTCACTGTCTCCCCGAGGCACAGATCAAACTCTCCAACCTCTCCAAGTATGTCCCATTCACGTATAGCCACAGAAGCTAACGACCCGTGACATCTCCTACTGAGCGCGTCTGCCACAACATTTGCCTTCCCTAGATGGTACTACAAGTCAAAATCATAATTCTCCAACAACTCCATCCATCGTCGTTGGCGCAAGTTTAGGTCCTTCTGCGAAAATAAGTATTTTAAACTCTTGTGATCGGAGAAAATCTCGAAGTGCTCACCATAAAGATAGTGACGCCATGTCTTCAAGGCAAAGACCACGGCAGCCAACTCTAGGTCGTGTGTCATGTAGTTCTTCTCTCGTGTCTTCGACTGTCGAGAACCATAAGCTACAACCTTACCCCTGCATCAGAACACATCCAAGACCATCATGTGATGCATCACAGTATACTGTATACCCCAAGCCTCTCTCTGGAATGATCAACACTTGCGTGCTAGTCAACCACATCTTTAGCTCCTGGAATGCCGACTCACAGGACTCACTCCAAACAAACACAACTCCCTTGCACGTCAGACGCGTCATCGATGCAGCAAGCCTCGCAAAGTCCTTCACAAACCATCAGTATTAGCCTGCCAAACCCAAAAAACTACAAATCTCAAAGACACTCTTCGGTCGCTCCCAACCCGTCATAGAATCAGTCTTCGACGAAACCACAGCTACTCCGTCTGTCGACACTACGTGTCCCAGAAATCTCATCTCAGACATCCAAAACTCACACTTCTCGAACTTCGCATACAAGCGATGTTCTCTCAAGGTCTGTAGCACGATTCGCAGGTGATCCTCGTGTGCCTCCCTAGTGGGTGAGTAGATGAGAATATCATCGACAAACACCACCACAAAACTGTCTAGATAAGGGTGGAAGATCCAGTTCGTCAAACCCATAAACGTAGCAGGAGTGTTCGTCAGACTAAACGGCATGACCAGAAACTCATAGTGACCATAGCGAGTCCGAAAGGCGGTCTTTGCTATGTCCTCGTCCCTAATCCTCAACTGGTGGTATCCTGATCTCAAGTGAATCTTCGAGAAGTAACTCGACCCCTTCAACTGATCAAACAAATCATCTATCCTCGGCATAGGATACTTGTTCTTTATTGTCACCTAATTCAGCTTCTGGTAGTTGATACACAAACGCAAAGATCCATCCTTCTTTTTAGCAAAAAGAGCAGGAGCTCCCCACGGTGAAGTACTCGGGCGTATAAACCCTCTGTGTAGCAACTCCTGAAGCTGTACCTTGAGTACACGTAACTTGGCAGGTGCAAAATGATAGGATGGTATAAATATGGAAGCAACTCCAGAAACTAGATCAATAGAGAACTCTACCTCCCAGCTCGGTGACAACTTGAACAGATCGTCAGGAAAGACATCTGGATAGTCGCAAACCACCAGAGGTAACTCCCCTCAGACCCTAACCTCCTCATCCATCATGAGGGCTAAAAAGAGGAAACCCAGGTTACCTTGGTTTCGCACAGCACTCGGCATAAACATCTCCCGTTGGTGTACAAATTGTTACCCTCCATCAATCGCAATCGATAAAGGCACGATAGGTGGTCAGCCAATCCATCCCTAGGATGACATCAAACGTAGTCATGTCTAGAATGATAAAATCAAACTCTAAACAACGACCGGCGACCTCCAACACGCATGACCTACAGATAAGACTCAACGTTATGCTCCCACTGAATGGGGTCTCCACACTCAAAGTACTACCCAGCCAGTCTATTCTAACCCCAAAGAAGACGCAAAAGCAGATGATATAAAAGAATGCGATGCTCTAGTGTCGATAAGAACACTAGCCCATGATCTAACGACTAGAAGAGTACCTCTGATCATGGAGGTGGTAGCAGCAGAATCGGGCATGATCGGTGCTCTGGATGAATTGGGGTCTGCAAGGACATAAGCTCTGGCCTGTCCACTGTGGCCCTGAGCTGTAGACTATCTGGCCGACTGTACTGAAGCGCCCCCTTCTACAAATCTAGATAGCTGGCGTCCCTGGGCAGATGGAGTAACTGGAGCTCTAGCTGTACTCTGCATACTCCCTCCTCTAGGGCAATCCCTGTGGATGTTCCCCGGCTGGCCACACTCAAAACTTACTACTGGCCCCCTCCCCTGCACCTACGACTATGCCTGAACAAGCGTTAGACTTTGGTATTCTACTGCACGGTGCCCTGACCGTTGGCATCTAAAACAAGCAGGCGCTCTCTGCTCTGATGATCCCGTTGAAGCTATGAGGGGTATAGACACAGAAGATTGTGGCGGATACGACCCCACCAGATGAGAACTCGGACCAGATGTCCGTCGTCGCTTGTCCCTGCGTGCCTAGGACTGTGCACGTCCCCCATCTTGCTGACATCTACTGTCCCTGTCTCGGCGCATCTCGTTCAGAGTGTCCTCCACCTTCATGGCGGTCTCCGCCAACTCTGTAAGGACCTGCATCCTGAATGCAGCCACTCTGTCTCGGATAGCGAGCCTCAAACCCCTCTCGACCGCTTTGCATGGAACTCATCAGTAGGCACAATCTCCCGTGCAAACTGGGATAGGCTAGTAAACTCCTCCTCATACTCAATCACTGTCATTGTCCCCTGTGTTAGAAAAAGGAAGTCCTCTCTGTAGTGATCCCTTAATATTGCTGAAAAGTATTTCTCCAGAAATACCGTCATGAATGCCTCCCATGTTCCCCCAACTGTGGTCTTGGAAAACTTCCACCACATATGAGCACTCCCCCTCAACTGAAAGGAAGAAAAGGTAACCCTCAGATCATCCTCATCTATCTGAAGCGTGTCCAAGATTCTAGAAACCAGCTCCAGCCACTCAGTGGCCACCGTGGGGCTGGGATCCCCAGAAAAGGTAGGAGGGTCCAGATGGCAAAACTCACGCATCGCAACCGTCGCCCTCAGGTCAGATACACTCTCTCTTCCCCCCTTGTGGCCTCAGCCAATTACTGGATGGAGCCGACCATCTCACGCAACAGATCTCCCCCATCAACAGGTCCATGGGGTGCATTAGCATCCCCAACATCTGGGACTGGAATGTCCCTTCGGCCAGAACTACGGCCACGACCTCGACCTCAACCTCGACCTCGACCTCATCCTCGTCCTCCCCGCGTGGACATAACGCAAAACAAAAGCAATATAACAGGATAAGCATCTAAACAACATGTTAATATTAACGTAAAAGACATATCACATATAAGCATGCTAACACATAGCTACTTATATCATGTTATCACATCTCACATACCAAGGAGAACCAACAAGAAAGACTCGTCCATTTGGATAACCTACTTAGACTCCTTGCTAGAAATTACATCCGCGAAACGCGTCTCTAACATGGCTCCCAAGTTTGTTAATCCAAAAGCCCAAAGGCAAGACTAATCAATCCTAAGGTCCAACCTCCATACCCACGTATACACCACAAGCTAAACAGGCTATCATGCTTATGTAAGAAAACTCTTGAACACACGCAACCAAGCACACATACATCCTCACAAGGTGATGTACCCTCTTTTTCATGGCACTTAGGTATTCGAACTAGAGCTCTAATATCAAGTTGTCACGCTCCAAACACCAAGGTCACGCGAACGCCCACCAAAACAACGTTTTAGGAAAATAAGATTTACAGTTGGAAAACCATCAACTCAAAATATTACAACATTTGGATGAAAATCCCCACAGTTCAACTCTCATGAATATTAAACATGTAATCTCATACATTAATAAATATATCGCCTCAAGACATACAAAACCTGCCTTCAAAAACAGGCATCACATGTATAAGTACGTGTCTAAAATAGAAAAACTACAGCAAGCTCTACATCACCACAAGCCTCTAGGTCAACTCCACGCGATCACCTGAAAATGTTTTTACAGCAAAATCCCACACCGTGAGTCGAAGCCCAATAAAAAGTAGACAGTAAAGCTATAAAGCAGGCTATGCAATTACACACACATAAGCTCGCCCACAAGAGCCAAAAGGGTTTTTCTCTCAAAAATCGTAAGATTTCCATCATCAAAACTATGCATATCATCCTGACAGATATCTTGCCATAGTTATATGAAAAACTATATATAGAACCAGATTTCTTGCCCGGGTCACACAAGAGGGAACGCAACATTTTTTCCCACTCGGAACACACAACCGAGAAAAATAAAATAATAAACAGTTTGCTCCACTCAGGTCACACAGCCGAGGAGAATATAATAAAATAAAGTCCTATGTACTGACTCTGCCACACAGACATAGGTAACAACTATAGACTCTTGCCCATTACCCTAGCCACCACTTGAGGCCCGCTAGATAATGACAAATTCTATACGGAGTCACGATAATATAACCACTTAGTTTACGGGACCACAGCCCGAGGGTACTAAGCACCCAACCACTTAGTTTATGGGACCATAGCCCGAGGGTATTAAGCACCCAACCAACCTCATTTACGGGGATTAACCCGAAGGCATGTAGGGACCTACTCAGCGCATGTTTTTGGACTTACACCGAGGAGCAATGGAAGCTCAACTCAGCACACCTATTGTCCCGATATATCTATGGAAAACATTTAAAAACTCACAAAGCATTTTTATATCGCAAGCATAAAAGTGATCCAATCCATCCACATGGAGATCCACAGGCATGTAACAATATAGTTTCACAAAACTGAGACTCAACCCCAAGGGTTAGCTCCAAACCTCCAAAAGCATGTTTTTTTACAAAAATACCTCGTTTTCAAACCCCCTTTTTAAAAACCATGGATATCAACACATCCAGATCATGTATAAAATTGAGAAAAGGCGTAAAACCCACTTTTACCCAAAAATCAAGGCTTAAACATGAAAAATCACATGTAATGTATTTTTCACCCGGTGAAGACGCATCTAATTACATATATCACCCTCATACAACAGTAAAGTCTAGGATCCTACCTCGGAGAGCTAAAAGCTCGACGTCTCAAAATTGAACTACGTCAGAACAATAATCCGTCCAGATGGATACGAAGCCCACGTCGCCGATAGCAACGATCTGCTATTCGACTGCGAAAAACTAAGCCCGAACCCTTCCAAAAGCTAAAGAGAAGGTAGAAAAACGAAGAGAGTGAGAAGATATGCTTGAAAAAGATATTTTCAGACTCAAAAAGATATTTTGTAGACTTTATAGATTTTTGCACCAAGACCCCACCGCTCAAGTGCCCAAGCACCGCTCGAGCGGACCCCTTGCATGTTGAAGGCAATACTGCTAAGATCATTATTTTTGTAAAATAATTTTCGATAAAAAATTAACTGGACGGCAAAACGTCGAAACGGGTTCCAGATAAAAATTTTGACATCAAACGATCAAAAATAAACCCGTGCAACCAAAGTTAATTTAGATGAATACTTCTTGTCGATCTAATCTTTAACTACGACTTGATCCCGAGTTGAAACTCCAGTTAGATCTTCTACTGTATTCTCTTACGCGATCCTCGAACGAAGTGTGAGCTACGATTCTCTAAGAACTTGTACCGGCATAACTCTTATATATTTAAGTCTTGAAAGAAAACAAATAATATCTCAATAATGATAAGAAAAATTAAATCAAAACTGGTTCAGCCTACTCGCATATATATAGGGTTACAGCAGGGACCTAGGGAGTAATTATGAGTTAGACTTCCATTGAAACATAGACACCTACTAGAGGTTTCTGCAATTATGGAAAGACATGCAGCGGTTTCTGCAATTTTAATAAAATACTGAATTACAGTTCACACCACTAAAGAACTATAATTGCACTTGAACCATAATCTCAAGACCTTCTTGCATTAAGCTCATGTTATTAAATGCTTAGCATTTCTCACCACATTAACATTCCCGATACCCGCCAATTAAATTTAATTACTGACAATTTAATTTAGTCGGCATTTTAATATTCCTTAAGCACTTTCGCTTAACTTATTTGACCGCCGGATAATTAAATCCACCTGTAAGGTTTGACCCGGTCAAAACTTATAAGCACTCTTAAGGGGGTATTGTTAATCCCGATCATTCGGGACATGGATTCCGTCAATAATTAAATTTTTTATATAAATAATATCACTATCCAACTCACCGGGAATAAGATCGCATCCTCAAATGAATCAAAACAACGAATATTAAATATACATAAATCAATAATTATTTCAGGATTAAGAGGGAAATGACTTTTCATAATAACCTTGGGGTGTGAATTAATTTATATAGTCAGTAGTCAGTACTAAATTAATTACCCAAAATGCCTAGTTCAATACACACAAAGTGTACTGGCACAGAGAGTCGGATCAATAGACGACGCTATTATCTGTTCTCCATAACCAAGACAGAACTACTAAAACTCGGTGCCACAGTCGTACATATAGTATGTCCATTTCCATCTAAACTGTGAACATAAAACTAAAATTCTGCAAAAATTTAAAATCTGATCTTATGTGTATAAGCCGTACTCTACACACTAGATTAAATACTATACATAATATTGGACATACATGCATAACAAAAAAATGATATGCATACATTTCTCATAAAGATTCTCATAAAATAGAAATTTAATTTTATTAAAATAAAATTAAATACTAAAAATATAATTTTCAGTATACCAATCCTAAGAATCTCCCACTTACACAAAAAACCATCCTGCCATACATCTGACTCCCATGCCCTCTACATGACTATCAAAAGTCTTGACCGGTAAGCTCTTTGTAAAGGATCTGCAAGGTTGTCTCCTGATGCAAGCTCTATGTCTTACTGGAAATCTGAGCCTGTGTACCCAAAAGGTTCTAGACTGTCTGCTTGGTAAATTAACATATAATCCTTAGTCCTTTTCAGGTACTTGATTATATATTCTTTACGGCAGTCCATTGCTCTTGCCCTGGGTAAGACTAATATCTGCTAACCATGCCAACGACAAAGCAGATGTTGGATCTAGTGCAAAGCATAGCATACATGAGGCTTCTTACTGCCGAAGCATAAGGAACCTTCTTCATCTTCTCCATCTCATCAGGTGTCTTAGGACACTGATCATTGGATAGAGTGATTCTATGCTTGAAAGTAAGAAACCATTTCTTGAAATCCTGCATGCTAAAACGAGTAAGGATATCATCGATATACTTTACTTGTGATAAGCCCAACATCCTTTGTTTTTGATCTCGCACAAGCTTGATCCCAAGGATGTGACTGGCTTCTCCCAAGTCCTTCATATCGAACTACCCAGATAACCATACTTTAACCGTAGATAATGCCTCCACATCATTTTCGATGAGCAAGAGATCGTCTACATAAAGTACTATAAAGATCATCACGCTTCCGTCACGCTTCTTGTACACACAAGACTCATTCGGATTTTGATCAAAATCATAAGACTTTATAGCTTGATCAAATCGAGTGTTTCAAAACCTCGATGCATGCTTAAATCCATAAATGGATCCCATAAGCTTGCACGACATGTGCTCCTGGCCTTTTGCAATGAATTCATTGGTTGTATTATATTGATACACTCGTCAAGACTTCCGTTAAGGAAAGCTGTCTTGACCTTCATTTGCCAGATTTCGTAATCGAAATGTGTGGCAATGAATAAGAGAATCCGGATAAACTTAAACATGGCTACTGGCAAAACGGTTTTCTCATACTTAATCCCTTCTTTCTGAGTAAACCCTTTAGCAACAAGCCTAGCTTTGAAAGTTTCAACCTTCCCGTCTACTCCTCTCTTCCTCTCGTAAATCCACTTGCATCCAATGGATTTTATCCCTTCGGGTGGTTCTACAAGTTTTCAGACCTGATTGAAATATATAGATTCCATCTCTGAATTCATAGTCATTTGCCAAAGATCTGCATCTTTATCTTGTAGTGCTTCATTGTAGTTACAGGGCTCGGTATCCAGTTCTGTCGGGATCCTGTTAAAAGACTCTCCCAATAACATATACCGGTCAGGTTGATGAACAACCCTCCCACTATGACAAGGCACTGCATGTGTCTGTGTACTACCAGTAACAGGCTGTGCAGAATCTGAACCTTATGCATCAGTACCCTGTTCTTGATTTGCACCTGTCCCGATAATTCTCCCACTACGATGAGGTAATGGAATATCAGTGACTTGTGGTTCCTATTCCGTTCTACTGGTATTTCCTCTTAGTTCTTCAAGAATAATTTTTTTTTTGGGCCTGTGATCCATAATATAATTCCCTTCTAAGAATCGGGCATTGGTGCTAACAATGACCTTCCAATCCTTAGGATTATAAAATATACCACCCTTCATTCCCTTGGGATACCCCACAAAGAAACAAACTTCTGTTATGGGTTTCAACTTACCCGCGTTCCCTTTCAACACATGTGTTAGACATCCCCCAAATCCGAATGTGTTTCAGACAAGGCTTACGCCTAGTCCACAATTCTATGAGGGTAGAAGGTACTGACTTTGAAGGTACCATGTTCAAAATGTAAGCCGCTGTCTCTAAAGAGAGTCCCCAAAACGAATGTGATAAACCTGAATAACTCATCATTGACCTTACCATCTCCATAAGAGTCCTATTCCTTCTTTCTGCTACACC